>CBVK0103389601.1:0-17946 GCA_900067695.1 Picea abies | reverse complement strand
GAAACCTCCAAAGACTACAACCAAGAAGGAATTAAAAAGGAACAACAAAATAGCAATGGATTTCATCCTGGAAGGATTTTATGTTCTGGTAAAAGACAAAGTGGGACAATGTTCATCAACTAAAGAGATTTCAGATAAGCTACATAATTTCTGCTCTAAGGAATATCATCTTATCACAGAGCCAATGCATCAAAGTAAAGAAGATGCTGAGATAAAACAAGAAGAAATAAGTTCATTAGATCATATAGATTCAAATGAAGAATAAGGTGAAGTAAATATTGAGGCATAACCAATCAGTTCTTTAAGTAATCTAAAAAGGGAAAGATGGGAAAACAAGTCCCTTAAGGAAGAATTGATCAAGATAAAGGAGTGTTC
This sequence comes from Picea abies, assembly GCA_900067695.1. Classification (NCBI taxonomy): domain Eukaryota; kingdom Viridiplantae; phylum Streptophyta; class Pinopsida; order Pinales; family Pinaceae; genus Picea; species Picea abies. Next base: position 17,571 of record CBVK0103389601.1, on the reverse strand, counting down.
TCAAAACCTTAACGAAAATTCTGAAGAAGTCTAATGTATTATTATAAATCTAAAGGTTCAGTTAGAAGAAGCCAAAGTGATTGAAGAAGCACTCATAAATCAATTGGAAGAAAAGCAATGTTTGGAAACCAAAATAGTATCACTAAGAAAGGAAGCAGAGAAGAAAGAAGATATATTGGAAAGTCATCTTAATGAAATATCTGAGGAATTAAACAAGATTGAAGTAGAATTTAGTCAACAAGAAAGAATACTTGGGGAAAAAATCACCTCCTTGAAAACCCAACTTGAAGAAACAAAGAGAACAAAAGAAGTAATGAAGATCCAGATAATGAAGAAAGAAGAATATTGTGAGAATCTTGAAGAAGAAGTAGTCTCATTGAGGGTTGAAGTTGACAAACTCAATAAGAACTTGAAGAACTCTCAAGTACTAGAAGATATTGTCAGCTCACCATTAAGTAAAGAAGGTCTTAGTTACATTGGCGAGACCTCATGAAAAGAAGATGGAAATGCCAATCCCAACAAAAGCATTGAAGAAATAGGAAGCTCCACTCAGCTAATAAAGAAATTTGAAGATAAGTGTTACAAGTTACTGGAAAGGAAGAATGAAGAGAAGGCTAAGAGTTATACAAAAGTCGTCAAAGGTTCTATCAAGAAGGAAGAATACAATCCCTCAAAGGAGAACATTCCATAAATGGAGAAGACTTAAGAAGATGATTAGAGAATAGCCGAACCACCCAAAATATCTCCCACACTCAGAAACATAAGAGATGTATTTCCAAGAAGGGTATCAAAGAAGCTTCAATCATTGTGAAGGAAACAACAAAAGAGAAGATTGTAATCAACCAAGGCATGAATTCAGAAGGACTACATCACATAGAAGATCATTCACTCCTAGGTATCAAAGTTTCTTTCCTGGTTATTGTTTTACTTGTAATGAATTTGGACATAAAGTTGTAGATTGCAGATCATATGGAAGAAATTATCAAGCAAGAGATGTTTATGTGACCCCCTACAATATTGAATGTTACAAATTCCACAACTATGGACACATAGCTCATGATTGTAGAAGCATGATGGAGCCTTCCATGAAGGAAATCACCGATATAAGGTACAAGAAGGTTTGGAGGAGAAATAAAAAATAAGAAGAGCAAGTGAATGAATTACTTGCAGAGATCATACTCACAGGATTTGGAAAAGTGCGAGATCATGATGAATCTATAGGTAAAGAGGAAGATGTCATAATTCAGATTGATGACCCCACAGCAGAGTGACTGCATCCATTGTTCTAAGCCATCTAGCTTGGAGACTCCTAGTAATTGTGAATGTTGAAGAGGGGGAGTCTAAGCAACAACTATTGCAGATCAAAGAACTATATTTTGGTCAGTCTGAAGTGTTTGTTTGCAAATTTTGGGAAGGAATATTCAAAGTGTTTGGATGGTAGAGGTGAAAAATTTATCATGGTAGATTGGTTTATTACTTCAAGGAGTAGTTCAGAACACATCTCCATACAGATATGAAGGGATTTTGATTTGAAGATAGAGCAGACTAATGGACATATTTTATTCAACTTAAGAAGTAGGAATATGTGGTGGTCAATGGAGAAGATTCAAAGAAGATATAAGAACAAGTAAAGTGGCATGTTAGTCAACATTGTGTGCAGTGGGGTAGCAGAGTCATGGACAGTTCTGTGACATATGAACATAGATGAATTCATGAGATTTTTGGCAAGTCTAGAAGACAATAATTGACATGAACTAGAGAAGTTACATGATAGTGGATGAAAGCATATGACTAAGAGAAAAAAATGTATTGACAGGTTGAACCAACTAGTCACAGGAAGGCTATCCGTGAATGGCACAACAAGACAGGGGGATAGAAACCGTCAGGAGGAGTCATACTGTCACAAGAAAATTGTTGAATGATTATGTCATTGATGTCAGCTCAGTGAAGACATGACAAGCCATGAATACTTGAAGTCAAGTGATGAAGAAACCTTAACATGAACGCTTTTGATATACGTCAGTGGCTTACATAATAGGAAGCTCCAATGGACAATAATCCTTGGAAGAGTGGAAAGGAAGAATACTGGACTCCCCACATTGATATACATGACATCTTGCAAAGAAGACAACGTGAGAGAGATTTTCAAAAGAAGGTTTACTATCAAGGGGGGTTATCCTTTGCCATTGATGTCAAAGGGGGAGAGAAACATGAGGAGAGAAAGAACAAAAGCATGAATATAGGGGGAGCACATAAAGACATGGGGAGAAATGGTCACATGAGGAGTATGAGTGTTTACATCAATGCCAAAGAGGGAGATTGTTGGAAAGTTGGTTTTCATTGATGTCAACCCTAGTGAACCATAGAAGAAGCCCCACGACAAGTTTGGAATATTTTTGGAAGTAATGGGTGTATTTGAAGAAGTCTCCAAAGTGGTTCCCTTATGGTGTATATTTAATCATGGCCCTCACAGGAAGACTCTTTGAAGAAGTCTACAAGAATCACTAGAAATATGGTTAAGTGGTTAAGAAGTCCTAGAGGTATGGTCGTGAAGACAAAAGTTAATTGAAGAAAAAGAGTATGAAGGAAATTGCAATTCAATTCAAATCCTCATTGATTTGATATTCCTCGTCAAGTCATTTCCAATGGTAGGTGGCATGCCACATGGTTCCTCATGGTTAAGGAGATATGACCTCTTAAATATGAAGCCTCATAAGAAAATGAAGAAGCCGGAGATCTAAGGACACAAATTTACAAGTCAACCATTAAAAAGTGTTGCAAACAATAAGTTATAAGTCAGCCTTATTACAATGGATATTAATATAAATATTAAGGATATTGTTGGCAAAGTCGGCCCCAATGGAATAATCATTAAAAATTAATATGAATTTTATTTGGGTCAAGTCGACCCTAAAAAGAGGGTGCCAGATCTAGTATAAATAAGGAACTTAGGAGTTCATTTGTCAAATCAACTCAAGTTACTTCTGAGGTAAACAAAGGGTATCCAAGGCGATGAATTTCAGAGGGAATATGAAGTGAAGAAGGGTGAAATTCCAAGGGAATATGAAGTCTTGTGATCAGTCATTCTAAGGTATGTTCTTTAAAGGTCATCTTTCCATTTTCACCATAATTTTTTTTCTAGAATGATTTAGATAGTGAAACTTCGATTCTATCAAGAAGACATATCAAGGTACCTATGCTGTGAATTTTTTCTTCTGGGTTGTTTTACTTTTGGAGATACACTTTATAGAAGATAGGGTTTTTGACTAGTCCTAAAACTAGTCTCAAAAAGGTGTTCTCGGTAAAACAGTCATAACTTCTTCATAATGGATCCAAATTATGTGAAACCAATTTCAGTGCAATGAGGATAGTATGTAGTATATTGTGTGTAAGTTTCCAAATAATATATAAACTATTGAGCATGTGGCATGTTGTACAAGTTCGGTCTCCAGAATAAGCCAACATTCAAGAAGGTTTTCCATTTTCGTTATAACTTCTGTTCTGAGAAGTTTCAGACCCTACAATTTTGAGGAGATGGAAGAAAGATCACAGAGTATCCATGGTTAAAATTTTAGACATTGTATCGCAAAAATTTCGGAGATATGTTATGTGGAAATTAGAGTTCCTGAATCATCCTGAAATATGTTTTAAACAAGTGAGCTTGACATTTTTTCTATAACTTCTTTTCTGGGTACTTTTAGACTGTGAAATTTTTAGAGGTCTCACAATACATACAAAAGTACCTCAGATAAAAGTTTTAGAATCAGAAATGAAAAATTGATCTTGTGGTGAATCTTACAAGTTTGCATATTTGAGGTATGTTATGGAAGTTTTGGTACATGTTTGAGACATATCTTTGGTACATGGTTTGATGCATGTCATGGAGATTTTGGTACATGCTTGAGGTATGTTTTAGCACATGATTTGAGGCATGTCTTTGAGAGTTTGGGCATATGATTTGATACATATTATGGATATTATGGTACATGCTTGAGACATATTTTGGCATATCCTTGGTACACGGTTTTTTGATGTTATGACACATGTTTGAGACATGTCTTTGGTACATGGTTTATGGATGTTATGGAACATATATCTTGGCACATGATTTGATGCATATCTTGGTGATGTTGAGCATATGTTTGAGATGGCACATGATTTGATGCATATCTTGGTGATGTTGAGCATATGTTTGAGAGATGATATTGGTGATCTTGGCATATAATCTACATGAGTGGATCTGGTTTCGTTGATAATGATGATGTATCAATATCAGTGTCAGTAGCAATGATAGGTTGTTGATGATGATGTATCAGTATCAGTGACAGGTTGTTATTGATGATGTATCAGTATCAGTGACAGGTTGATGTTGATATATCAGTGACAGTGAAAATGATAGTGACCGTTACAGTGACAGTAGCAGTGACAGGCTGAGTCTACATTTATATTTCTGGGAGGTAGGAAGGGGAAAGGAAAGGGAGTTGGAGTTTCCTTCAAGTTGGTGCCTGCAAATCGAGGGGTTGGAGCCTCCTTCCAGTTGGTACTGGAGAATATTGGAAGTTGGTGCTTCCTATGAATGCAATCTTGACATAATATAAGAAAAACGTTCTGTGATTTTCTCTCATTTGGGTTTCCATGTAAAATTCTTGTTTGCTATGTATATGTGGTTATTTTTTATGCAATGTTAAATGGTACTATTTATGATACCTTGAATGCATAAGTAATAAATTGATGAATGGTACTGATAATGTAATGTTTACAAATTGTGATTGAAAATGGTAAAAAGTGCTCAATATTGATTCACCCCCCCTCTTAGTATTGGAGAATATTCCAACACTTTGGAATCTTTCTAAGGCCTTGATAGTTTTGTCTTTATCACATCATCTGAATTTTTCACACTCTAGAAGAATATGCCACATCACATCTTTTCAAATATTTAAACTTTGGGATGTGTCTTGTGGTTAAAACCTTTCAACTCTCCAATGCTTTTTTAATGTGTCGTAGCAAAAGAACGCATGATGTTCCATGATAACCTTTCTTTGTCACAACTTAGGATGTTTTGGAACATTGTGAAAGTGAAATATGTCACACCTTGATCACTTTAATTCTCAAGGATAGTCTCTCCTTTATCGCAACTTTGGATGTTTTCCATCTTTGCAATAAGTTGTGAGACTTGAAGTTTTTAGTTTCAATAATGTTGTGATGTATTGCATCTTCTGACATTTTGAGAATTTGTTGACAAAGCAATGTGTCACAAATTTTTTTTATTTTTTAAAGTTTGATCCATTTCACAAGGGAGAAAACTTTGAAGAGGAATGAATCTTTTAAAAGATTGCATAAGCTAATGATTATGATAAAAACAAAGCAATCCAAAAATTGTGAGATTTATTAGAAAATCATTGAAGTTATGAACAAGGTCATGATGACCTCAAACAATCATGTTGGGGACTTCATTAAAGGAAAGAAGAATATAAATTTTGTCAAGTCAAAATATGAACAAGTTTGGATCCTCAAAACTTACAGAGAAAATAGGAGGGGCCCCAACGTTTGCTCTAGTCACATGACAAAGGCGAAAGCAGGGGGAGTTGTTTCTAGCTACACATAAAGAAAATGTCAAGGATCATTATGAAGAAAAAAAATAAGCATGCATTTAATAAAGATCAATCCCGTCATAATCTAGCAATCATTCATCAAGCTCAAAGGAATAAGGTCTAAGAAAAAATAGCATAATTTTGAAAACGCTTGATTTCAAAATTTAAAAGGTGGGTCCCTCAAGTTGGTAGAGTTGGGGACTCTTGAGGCCTCAACGTGTGGTGATGAATGAATTTAATTGCTATATCATCGACCTCTCTTACTCTTACTCTTTCACATCGACCTCTATTTTACTCTTTCAAATTCTCACTCCATCCTCTCCACACTTGAAATTTTTCACTGCTACCGGAATATCCATCGTATAACACTACTGCGGGAATCGATCCATCATATGACCACTACTTGGTATATCGCTGGTATATCTCCTTTCTCGCCGACTACATATTTGAGCTGATATCACTAGTATTATCTCTCATCAATCACATTGGTATATCGTTGGTCAATTACACTGGTATATCACTAGTATTATCTTCTGTCAATCACATGGGTATATACCTGGCATATAATGTTTCCCTGACTCTTGTTTCGCTAGCTAGTATATTCATTCATGATATCGCTAGTACATATCGTTGGTGAAGTGTTAAGGCCGGATCAATAAATATTGGATAGTCAAATCACCTCATTCTTCATTTTGTTGCGATTTCCCTTCACTTACATAAGTACTGATAACCTCTCATTCACTTGGAGCGATATTAGTCCCCTCATTTAGGGTCTGAGAGTACCTTGATTAAACTTGAGTGAGCAGTACTTCATTCAATAGTTGCTTTGTGGAGTAACAAGAATTTTTGCTCGTGCGGTTTTATTATATTTACTAACATGTGTAAATACAACATAAGACATTGCATTCTCTCATAACCATTGTCAGCATGGTGTTGACTAGCAAGGAGAATTACAAAGAATGGTGTAGGAAGATCAAGAGCACACTGATCTTCAACAATCTATGGAAAGGGATTTGTGAAGCATAAGAAGTCCCTTAGAGTAGAAAAATCCTTGAAGGAGATGCAACATCAAAAAAAGAAGAAGAAGCTGAATCTGAAGAAGAAGCCTCAATATTAAAGATGAAGAGTAGCAGACTTCACAAAAAACTTGTCATTCTGACCACAGACAAAGAATGTGAAATATGGGAAGACAAAGACCAGAAGGCATATGTAGTAATCTCAACCACAGTGAGTGAAGAGGTGAGCCATCATATTGTTTCCATTAATGATTCCTATGGCACCTTAAAAATATTGAATGAGTTATATGACACACATTCTGAGATTGAAGTCATACAACTAAGGTTGAAGCTCTTCAACCTAGAGTTGAAGAATGATGACCCTATGGCTTTGGCTTCAGAAATCAAAGCCATAATGCATGACATTGAAGCCACTAGAGCAAAGATTTATCTCCCTCTCATGATCTTTATTAAGGCCCTCTACCCCACATACTCTCACTACCTTGAATTGCTGCAATAAAGTAATCAGATGAAATCCATGACATTTCAAAAACTATTAAAGAAAGTTGCAGATCGTTAGAAAGCCTTTGGAGAGAAGCCAACTCCTTCAACTGGTGGAACTGTTTACCTTGCTTAGAAAGACAAGATTTAACCACCTGATTCTTCCAAAGGAGAAAGAAAGAGAAGAGGACGAGGGCGTGGAAGAAAGAGTTTCATAAGTAGGGGGGTAGACACAACCAGAATGATAGATCCAATCTCCATTGTATCCAGTGAAAAAAGAATGGGTCACATAAAGAAGAATACTGTAGAGTACCATGGGACAACATCATAGAAGACATATAGAATAAGAAAGAAGACAAAGGTAAACCCATAGAACCAAAAAAAGGTAATCCACATGAACCTGCCCATTACATTGTTTCTCATTGCAATATAGGAGTAATATAAGATTTATTTAACACTATATATGGTCCTTGTAAAGATACATGGCTTCTTGACACAGGTGCAACCTCTCATATGACATTTTGAAAATATTTTTTTCAAGACTTCAATGACAATATAGATGGCATAGTGTATTTTGTCGACAAGTCCAACCTCAAACCCTCGGGAATAGGCACCATCAGACTTAAGTTGTCAGGACTCCTGAATTTTCTTCTACATAATGTATTTTATCTTCCTGAGATGAAAAGGAGCTTGTTGTCTCTTGTGCTCATCAGAAAACAAGGCCAATTTGATCACATGATCGGTGGAAAAGTTGAAGTATGAAAGGATTTAGATAACATGCTTGTTATGACTAGAAGATGGAAGACTGTTGAAGCTGAATGGGACATCTTCCCATACACACAATGTTGCATACCTCTCTGATCATTGTGAAGATATAATGTCATCTAGTCTTTTATGGCATGCTAGATTTGGTCATATCAATTATGACAGTCTTCGTTTAATGAGAAAGAATGGTATTTTTGGTCTTCCTACCATTCCTAGAAAACTAAAACAATGTGATGCTTGTATTCTTGGAAAACATAACAAACAACCTTTCCATGACTCTACCTTTAGAGCATGTAGAGAGATTGAACCGATTCAAACTGATTTTTGCAGCCATATGCCTATTCGTTCTACAAATGGAAACAAATATATAATGTCCTTTATTGATGATTACACTAGGATGTGTTGGGTGTATTTGTTGAAATATAAGTCACAATCTTTTGAAACATTTAAAAATTTTCATGTATGTATTCAAAATGAAGCTTAGTCTTGTATTGGCTCTCTTCAAACTGATAATGGAAGAGAATATACTTCTAATGAATTTGAAAGCTACCATTGCCAACATGGGATCAAACATCAAACCACAGTTCCATACAATCCCAAACATAATGGTGTGGCTGAACGAATGAACATGACACTTCTAACTATGGTTCGTTCCATGATGTTTTTTAAGAATGTTAAATTGATGTTTTGGGTTGATGCAATTCTATGTGTAGTGTATGCCAAAAAAAAGTGTCCATCTGCTGCTATAAAAAACAATATGGCCACATTCCTTCGGTGAGGCATCTCAGAGTCTTTGGTTCCACTTGCTATGCCTTGATTACTAGGGAGAAAAGAAGCAAGCTTGATGCAAGGAGTAAAAAATGCATCTTCTTAGGGTACTCAAATACCATCAAGGGGTATCACATTTATGATGAGATAAACAAGAAGTTCATCCTTTCTAGAGATGTGATCTTCCTTGAATCCACCAAGAAAGAAGAAACTATTGAGAGACAACTTGATCATCTGAACAGATTCACTCGTGTAAAGACAGATCATTAATTTGATGATGAGATTCCACATCTTGAAGGGGGGATCCCTATCTTGGGTCAATCTATGGAATCTCCTTTTGTAGCACCATCTCCCCCACATGAAGAAGTTCCTGCCACTTCATATGAACCTGAAGTTCAACTGGGTGATGTGATTAATAATATTGAAAAGATGAGGCTTGACGAGAACTCAACACCATCTCAATTAGTCGAGCAACCGGGACCATCTTAGAAAGGTCCACCAAAATGGCTCACAAAAACTCTTAAAACTGTTCATCGTGATGAAATCGGTGAGACATGAACCAAATTGTCCTCAAAACAAGATGGAGGTAATGTAGATAATTCAAATTCAGGTGATGTATAAGATATGGATGTTTCATATGATTGTGAGTTGAATTTATCTACTAACCATGAACTGACTTCCTTTAAATACGACACTTCTCATGATGAATGGAAAGAAGCCATGCAAAAGGAATATGATGTTGTCATAAAAAATGGGACATGGAATTTGGTGGACCCTCCATATGGAACCAAACCAATTGGATGCAAGTGGGTATTAAAGAACAAACACAAATCAAATGGCTCACTTGACAAACACAAATCAAGGCTCGTGGAAAAAGGATTTGCATAAAAAGAAGGTGTTGATTATGAGGAAACTTATTTCCCCACATCAAAATGGGCTACCAACCGCACTCTATTTTCCATGGCAACACAAAAGGGATGGACAATTCATCAAATGGATGTGAATACTACTTTCTTGAATGGACACTTGAAAGAGAATGTGTTGATGTCTCAACCAAAAGGCTTTGTTGTGAAGGGACAAGAACATAAGGTATGCAAGCTCATAAAATCCTTGTATGGCTTGAAACAAACACCATGAGCATGGTATGAAAAGCTAACTAAGAATATTCTGAAATTAAATTTCAAGCATTTCAATCTTGACGATGCAACTTTATTTGTCAATAAATTTGGAAAAACAACTGTATATCTTGTAGTATATGTAGGTGATCTGTTCACAATAGGGAACAATGAGAACTACATTGCATCCAAAAAAAATAGTTGAAGAAAGGATTCTAGATGAAAGATTTGGGACATCTTCACTACTATTTGGGCATTGAAGTGATTCAAAATAAAGAAGGGAATGAATTTGAGGATGCAACCAAGTATAGACAAATTGTGGGGAGTATTATATATCTTACTACCACTAGACTAGACATTTCATTTGTTGTTGGGATTCTTTTCAGGTTCATGCAAAATCCTTGTGAAGGACATTGGTATGTGACAAAGAGAGTTCTAAAATACTTGAAAGGAACTCAAGATTTTAGACTCGAGTACTCTAAGGTAGATAACTTCAACCTGATCGGATATTATGATTCAAAATTTGATAGGGATAAGGAAAATGGACTGTCAAATTCAATTTATCTCATGAGTCTTGGATCAACAGTTGTCTTCTGGAGATCACACAAACAATCGGTTCCAGTAGATTCCACAAAAGAGGAAGAATATGTTGGAGATGCAGAAGAGACAAAGGAGATTGTGTGGCTTAGGAAAATACTTGAATATTTGCAGGAGAAACAAGTCAATTTCACTCCTATTCTAGTTGAAAACACTTTTGCAATCAAGTTGGCCAAGAATCCCAGATTCTATGATTGAACCAAGTACATGAACAAAAAGTATCACTTGATTTGATATCAAGTAGAGGCCAATATTATTAACTTAATACATTGTTCCACAAATGAGAAAATTGAATAAATCTTCACTAAAGCACTTGGAAGAGAAAAAATTGAGAAGTTCAGAAAGATGCTTCGACTCACACACACCCCTTCGGATTAACGGGGGGGAATGTTGGAACGTAATCCCTTTGGGTTGCGTTACTTGTAATTATAATGTAAATATGAAGAGTCATAGGTGATAAGAATGGTAACCTGTTTGAGAAGACAAAGAGTCATTCAATTATGTATATATGCACATACCTAGCTAGTGCAAATTATCAACGTGGAGTTATCTTTTTTGCTCCCTTGCATGAAAAGAATAATTAATAGAAGTTTCCACTTCTAGAAAGATCTTCCTCTATAATGTTCTTTAGAATATATAATTAGTATGAATAGGAGTAGAAGGTGTTACCCCCCCATGCCTAGGGTTAACTAAGGAGATGATGTCTCAAGGCCCGCAGGTTGTAGACATGGAGTGCTGAGAGCTAGATGACCGATGGAGATCACATTGTGCAGACATAGCCCCTCCTCTCCACCACATACCACCATTCATCTTCAATAGATTAACAACATCCACCACATCGGTTTGGCTCCCAGAGGACAACATGTCTTGCTTCATGAGATAACAAATCCAGTCTCATGGTAAGTGTCACTTTATAATTGAAGCATTTGGACATGTTGCAGAGGGTATTCTCTTGATTGTGAAACATTTGCTTGGAATTCATACCTTTTGCCTTATTTCACCTTGGTGGTTAACATGGTTTCCTAGTAAGTGGGTCACCCTTGGGAAGAGGGTTGCTACTGGGGGTCTCCTAGAAGGGTCTCTACACCATTCTCACTCATACTTACCACTTTCCATACTTCTTTCACTCCATTTCTCATCTTTTGGGTTTTAGGGTTCACTGACCCCAAGAAGAACTTGTACCTCATTTCATGGGAAGAAGGCTCTAAAGGCCTAGAGGTGTTGTAGTTGGAAAAAGTTAAAATCCATAAATGATCCTTCTAGATGCTCGCCCTAAGGTCCTGTTATCCCTCCATTCCTAGGGATAACTAGGGAGATGATATCTTGAGGCCCACAGGTTGAAGACATGGAATGCTAAGAGCCAGAAGAGCAGGCAAAGTCCCTCCTCTTACACACATCACCATTGAATGACAACAACAATGTCCACCACACAAAATTTGCCCAAAGAGGATATCGAGTCTTGCTTCATGAGGTAGGAAGTCCGGTCTCGTGGTAAGTGTCATTTTAATAATTGAAGCATTTGAACATGTTACACAAGGTCCTTTTTTAATTATGAAAATATTTGTTTGGAAATTATTCCTTTTGCCTCATTTCACCTTGGTGGCTAACATGTTTTCCTAGTAAGTGGGTCACCCTTGGGAAAAGGGTTTATACTAGTCGATCTCCTTGAAGGGTCATCATACCATTCCCATCCATATTTACCACTTTCCACACTTGTTCCCCTTCGTTTCCTCATCTTTTGGGTTTTTCAGGATCATTGACCCCAAGAAGGGCTTTTTCCTCATTTCATGGGAAGAAGGGGCTAAAGGCCCATAGGGGTTGTAGCTAGAAAAATATAAGACTCATAAATTATCTTCTAGATTCTCACCCTTAGGTATTGAGAGCAATGAAACACTTCTCCACAAAAAAATTCAAGGACCTGTAAAAAAGAAAACACATAATTAAATAAATGTCCTGCTTGTTGAGGGAATGTATTTTGCAGTGTCTTTTACTTTCCTTGCACATGACACTCAATGATTTCTTATCTTAAAGTGGCATTGTGGTGCTCCTTACTTTCCATTTTATATAGCACTCAATGCTTTGGACCATAATCAATTAATGAAAAATAAAGGGCTTGGAAAAAGGTTGCATTGCCAACGAGGATGCAACACATCCTCTACAAAGGCACCCATAAATGAGACAATATGAGCCCTTGTATATCAAGAAACCCCATGTCCAAAAGTCATACCCCCATCCACGTCATAATATTTTACATGACTTAGAGATGATTTTCTTAGGAAACACTTCTTGACTTGGGGATTGATCTACCCAATAGGGCACCATGACAACCCTCCCATAGTTAAATTTGGGAAGTTGTATAAGGTCTTTGAGCATTTGTTTAATTTGAAAAGGGAGGATTTAATGCACATGTTTGGGTGGTTATTTTATTAATATGGATTACTTGGCATGATACATTTGACTTGTGAACCCTTGGAGGGAATACTTGTTTGTCTTTGTAGGACCTTTCCAGGTAAAAGGTTTTCCATGGAGGGAGTAGGTCACTTGGACCTTCATAGGGGCTTGAATCCCACATAATGGATGATGTGACCCCCTCATTGCAAACTTGAAGAGATGAATGTTGCCTTTTGGAGACACTTGGACATCATGTGATGATGATATTGTGACCCCTCACACCTAAACATTGGCCTTGAGAGGCCTAGGCCATCATACCCTAGCCCTTGACATCACCTTGTATGATGGGGTTAAGATGGGGTTTTATGGTCTTAGTGGTGATGTGATGTGATTTTATGGAGAGAGACACATTACTTGTCTTTTGTGTTTTTTGGGCTCATTGACCCCAAGAAGGGCTTGTAACTCATTTCATGGGAATAAGGGGCTAGAGGTCCATAGGGGTTGTAGATGGAAAAATATAAGATCCATAGATTATCCTGTAGATGCTCGTCCTAAGGTCTTGAGAGAAATGGAATGCTTCTCCACAAAAAAATCAAGGAACTGTAAAAAAGAAAACACATAATTATATAAATGTCCCGCTTGTTGAGGGAATGCATTTTGCAGTGTTTGTTACTTTCCTTGCACATGACACTCATTGTGTTCTTAGATTCAAGTGGAATTGCGGTGCTCCTTAATTTTTGTTGCACATAACACTCAATTCTTTGGACCATAATCAATTAATGGAAAATAAAGGGCTTGGAAAATGGTTGCATTGCAAAGGAGGATGAAACACACCCTCTAAAAAGGCACCCATAAATGAGACAATATGAGCTCTTGTATGTCAAGAAATCCCATGCCCAAAAGTCATAACCCCATCCGCCTCATACTCTTTTACGTGACTTAGAGAAGGTATTATTGGGAAACGCTCTTGGACTCGGGGATTGATCTACCCAATAGGGCACTGTGACAAGCCTCCCATACTTAAATTTGGAAAGTTGTATAAGGTATTTGAGTATTTGTTTAATTTTAAAAGGGGGGATTTAATGCACATGTTTGAGTGGTTCTTTATTAATATGGCTTACATGGCATGATACATGTGACTATTGGACCCTTGGAGGGTGTACTTGTTTGTGTTTGTAGGACCTTTCCAGGTAAAATCTTTTCCTTGGAGGGACTAGGTCACTTGGACCTTCATAAGGGCTTGAAGCCCACATAATGAATGATGCACCCTACTCATTTCCCACTTGAAGAGATGAATGTTTCCTTTGGAGACACTTGGACATCATGTGATGATGATATTGTGGCCCCTTTCACCTAAATGTTGGCCATGAGAGGCTTAGGAAGTCATACCCTAGCCCGTGATTTCACCTTGGATGATGGGGTTATGAAGGGTTTTTATGGACTTAGTGGTGATGTGATGTGATGTGATTTGATGGAGAGATATGTGTTACTTGTCACATTATCACATGACGAGCTGAAAAATGGCCTTTGGAGGCCAAACGATATTCACTTGGAGGCTCAACTTCTCATCTTTAGCTCAACGTCACCCTTTTAGGACATGGTGTCATCATCATTAGGGCTTTACTTTATGTAATTTTATATTTTTAAGTTGTAAAATCCAAATAGAGGAGGTCGACCTATTTCAAATTTTTTGTTGACATTTTAAAGCAGACAAATTGGTTTTAGGTGACCTCATATAAATAGAGGTCACCTCACTTTCTTTTTATCATCATGGTTTTTAGAATATACATAATCTCTTGGCCCAAAGTTTTGCCCTGCATGGGAAATTTGCTCCATCTTGTATCGTGTTGTTTTGTATGCTTCTACTTGTCTCTTGGCGAAGGAAGGGTAGCGCTATCTCTTGATGTTTGTTTCTTGGGAATTGTGGCACTGTAATATTCTTGATAAGAAAGGGCTATCTCTTTGTTTAGGTAAGAAATTTCTGCAATAATATGTTTTCTTCTTCATTTCAAGGTTAATTTGTTTAAACCCTTTGAGTATAAGGGAATACACCCTCCATCAAGATCTATCTTTGTTGTCATTTAAAAGGCTATTTTGCAAAGGTTGCTACAAGAAGTAAAATGGCTAACACCCTTGTAGATTTACCTTGCTAAGGTTTGTTTGTTCTAGGGAGTAAAAGGGCTTACACCCCTACAGAAGTAATAAACCCAAGCTCATAAAAAAGAGACTCAAGCCAATAGATAAGGCACTAATCTTTTTGCATTGAAGATTGAATATTATGCATTGGTAAACATGATATCAAGGAGATTGAATTATCTAAGTTTTAAATATGATTTTACATGCTTTAAGCTACAAGTTTCCCTAAGGGCGTCTTGATTAGCTAAGTGATCTAATTTCTGGAATAAACTTTATGCTATAGCCAATAGGGCTGTAGCATACTCATCCTCTTTTCGTTCTTTACTCACTTTTCTACCGCTGAAATTGACTTGTCATCCTATTAATTGTTCTACTGGTTATAAGATAGATTTTGGGTGGTTTACTTGTTGACTTTAGTGGCTATAATTTAATGCTATATAAAACGTTTGATACAACCATAAGATTGTTACAAATCTTGTTGATAATGCTTATTAACAACCCTCTAAATTCTATAAAGGTCTTTCTCCAATCATTGGAAATTTATCTACTTGTAGCTAGATTTATTTCCAACATATTGCACTTGATTTTGATGGTATAATTTTCATCTCTTATACTTATTTTGTTGTTGATATATATATTTCCATACTATTGCAAGTTGGGACAATAAGGTTACTTGTGGAATCCCTACTGTGTTTGAGGCTTGTATCTTCATAATTTGTTTTGTTCTGGGTAGAAGACTCATTCTTAAGCTTCATATCCACCCTTGACCTTGACCTATAAGGGCATTCTCCATCTCTTTCCACTTTCCATCTCAATCCCCATAGATTCACATGGGAAGCCTCCCTTGTGTTGGATTTATCCTTCACTAAAATGAGGGGGATGTCTATTAAGGTGACAATGATAGTTGTTTCCAATTTTGTCACACATCCGTGGATTGGGTTGGGATTTTCCCAAACTATAGATTGTGCATAAATTTTTTGGCACCATTACCAGGAGGGGATTTTGAATCCTTTCCAACCCATAATGACACTTGACAAGTTATCTCAAATCCTTTCCCTTAGCTTGCCTGGTGACTCCATTGAGGGAAGTTCCCTTTTTCATTTTTGATGAAATTCATACAAAGTTTATCTGGTGACTCCATTAAGGGAGGATACCCTCTCCATATTAGATGAGCCTTGAGCTGATCTGGAAAATCCACTAAGGTGTCATTTCAAAAAATGGAATTATGGCACCATGGGATGAATTCTTGCTTAGAACTTACTGTGTCTCGAAGACACTTTTACAAATGGAAGCAAAAAACTATGTCGATGAAGTTGTTAAGCATATGATGAATCTTATAAAGGAGTTATCTAAAGAATCTAGTTAAGAAAAACTTGATGAAGCACCTCTAACTGAAGAGAAAGTCCCTAAATATGAAGAGATGCTTGAAGAACAAGTTTGTGAAGAAAGTTACCAAGAAGACATTGATGAAGTTTCTTGCACTGAAGACCAAAACGAGACATTGGTGTCCATTGAGGAAGATGAAGTTGTCAAGCCTTGTGAGGAAATAATCAGTTCCATTGATACATGTAAATTCATGGAGCAACCCTCAGATACAGTTGATCAACACATTGATTATTTCATACATTTTAGAAGGCGTAGATGGGACATGGGTTGTTTCACTTTTGATGGAGATCACATTTATGACATCGAGGGTAGTTTTCAAATGAAGAGCGTTGAATTGTCTTTTTCAGAGAACTCGTATTCATACTTGAATGATCCGGGTATTTGACAGTTTGATGATGATATGAATGTAGATTGGTATCATCCATATTGGGATGAGTTGTCGCAGTATACTCATGATTTTTCAGTCATACCTTGGGAGTTGTGATGCATATCCTTTTAAGCACTCAAATTTGTTATATGATTTTCAACCACCTTTGTGTTGGGTATGTGTTATATTCTTTGCATGTGTGTGTGTGGGCATGTCAGATATGACAACTGCGTCTGACGATCCCAGTTTTGGGGATTATGGTTTAGGGATCAGGGTTTTGGTATCTACGGAATACCTAAAAACATTGTATATATTGTATATTGAATGGTGAAATTCGATATAATGAATATAAGAAAGGTTTTCCCGGTTGTGGGTTTCCGGTATAAATCTCTGTGTACTATGTGAACGAGCCATTGATTAAATTTTGTTTTTCTTAAGAATCTATATGCATTGCTTTACTTCACAGGTTTAAAACTTACATTTTCTTAGTGCACTATTATGATATATAGATCTATGAATGTTTAGTTCTTATGATATGAATGAATTTTAGATCTGCTTTGATGCTATGTGATGAATGGTTAGATGTGCTTAGACCTGGATTAATACCGCGTTGTTCTGTAACTAGGGTTTTAACCTGCGATGTGAATAAAGTGGTTAAAGACTAATTAATTTTATTGGCTAAGTGCTCTATTAAGTATTTTGATCAGAGATCTGTGTCCCAGCTAGGTTATAGACACTTGATTCATGCAACGCCCCTGCCTCTACCTCGGGTGAGACTTCATTTGTTTCGCAGGTGTTGTCGAAAGGGCTGGTAGTTAGGGTTTTGTTGGTGCATCGTTGAAGCGTTGAACCATGGGTCTGGCCCTGTGCCAACAACGCATCTCACACATTTAAAGCAAATAAGCAAAATTTTCTCACATCCATCATAGTTTAGGATAAATATTTCTGATCACATAAAA
>CBVK0103389563.1:0-12071 GCA_900067695.1 Picea abies | reverse complement strand
CTGAATGAGATTAAGAATGCATTGATTGTAGAGTTCAAGAAACCCAAGTCAGAGTCACAATGTATTATGGAGCTGAAAGAGATCAAGCAGAAAGTAGTTGAACCTGTTTGGGAATTCGATCAGAGGTTCAAGACCTTAATAGGTCAGTTGAATTTTTAGATTCCAGATGAGCAGAACAAGGAATGGTTCATTGTTGCCCTTTCACCACACATCAGAGTCCCTCTAATGCAACATAATAATTCTTCATAGTATGAGGCACTAGAGATCGCCATGAAGTTAGAATCAGCCCCTGTGGGAGAATCCAGCTCAGTTATGAGTCAAATATTGAGTCAAATAACTAGTTTGTCTCTGCAGGTCGAAGATATGAAGAAAGACAAGGGAAAAGATGCAAATCAGAAGGCCATGACAAGGAACACTATCCCTTATTTCATGAGATGCAAATCAGAAGGCCATGACAAGGAACACTATCCCTTATTTCATGAATACTTGGCCTCTGGAGCTCTGAGCCCTTTGAAGCAAGTCACCCTACCCTGGTGCAAGGTATGCAGAAATAGACATCACCCAGGAGAGTGCTATTACATGCAAAAATATGTTTAGAAACCCAAAAATTTGTATTGCACGTTTTATAAGTCTATGTGGCATGATGATAAGTATTGTAGGGTGTATGACCTCATGCATGAAAGGTCTAGGGACATATACAATATTCAAGGTGAAGTACAGCAAGAAGGAAACACTACGCAGTATAATTCTCCAGGAAGAGGAAACTTCAATCCTCACGGTGGATTCAGAGGAAGAGGACGAGGAGGAGGTATGGGTCGAGGTCAAGGACAGATCATATGTTACAACTGTGCACAACCAAGACATTTAGTAAGGTACTATCAGAACCCTTGTATGACTTGCAGCTCCTGTAGTTCATTCGAACATGTTATAGAATATTGTCATGTACTACTGGCTAAACTTCAGGAGAGATGGGGAACTCAGCAGAACCCACAAATAAAACTAATCAAAGTAGAACCTCACAGAGTAGATCCCAAAGTCATTGTTATCACCATAGGAGGCGTTGTTATAGGATAAGACAGAATGACCCAAGGAAAAACTACATAAGAATCATGAGTCAAGAAAGTTGTAGAGAAGACACAAACTTTTGATGCAAAGAAAGAAAAACAAATGTTTGAGGAGGCAAGAAAAGAATTCAGGGGAGATCAAGGTTCTTCATCAAAGCCAAGACCAGAAGTAAGAGAATGTGGAATGCCTCTGGAATTCGATCAGTCTACTCTGCCAAAAGAAGGAAAAGAGGTAAGCAAGCTCATGGAATTATTATATACTTGTATTAAGTTGATTCAGGATGAAAGCATTTAACAAGAATTACAAAATTTAATCAAACAATATGATATAGGAAGGATAGATCGTTTACTGAATAAAGTATTACATCAAATATCCAAGAAGAGAAGGAAAAATAAGGAACTACACGTAAATGCTCAAATTGGAGAGTATGATATATACACTACACCTCTCAAAGACCCCCAGTAGTACAACTCAACCCAAGAGTGACACTTATCTAGATGATGATG
Source organism: Picea abies (assembly GCA_900067695.1). Classification (NCBI taxonomy): domain Eukaryota; kingdom Viridiplantae; phylum Streptophyta; class Pinopsida; order Pinales; family Pinaceae; genus Picea; species Picea abies. The sequence continues at coordinate 10,500 of CBVK0103389563.1, read as the reverse complement.
ATGATGATCACCAAGGTGAAACAAAGAAAAAGGCACAAATTTATAGCATCATGGTCCTTTGTCCAACTCAACTAATGATCCCTACTTTCATGAAAAGTACATAAGACACTAACACCCAATATGAAGCAATGAAATAATGTATTTTTTGTATGTCAAGAATCATAATCATCAAATGTGAGTGAGCTAAGAAAAATGTGGGAAGCATATCTCGCCAACTATATGTTGAGAACCATGGATATCATCATGTGGATCTCTTTTATGTGACAAGAATCACAAGAGAAAAATACTTTATAGTTACCCCTGGATGTCAAGGTTAACGTTTGGCTCCAACATGGGGACATGCGCTCATCGTAGAGGGCATGAGAACCTAAAAAATCTATGGAAATCCATGACTTGGACTCTACATCAATCAAAAATTCCTAATATATATCACCATAAAACCATCATTAAAAAGAGGCAAGGTGATTCAATCCCCCTAGTATATAAAAAAATTTAAGGAAATACAACAAAAACCTTTATTTCATTTTTATTTTTTTATCTTTATTTTTTAAACATGACTAAATCAAGTGCAACTAACTAAGCATGCATCAATTCTAGCTATAATTGAAAACAAGCAAGAAAGAAAGCACAATCAAGATGCCTAAAGGAAGCACGCAAAATTAACTATTGCTTCAAAGATGCTTATTTATCCTACTCTAATCTACTTGACAAAGAAAGTGATAGGTATAATCATACAACCAATGAATTCAAGTTAGCGCTACATCAATAATAAGAGTGTTACCATTGTGCTCAGTCATGAACCAAAACAAAGAAACATCAAGTACAAACTAATCATGAACTAGTACAAAAATTACATCATGACCAAAAATAGAATCCAACTCATGAGGATGAACAAGAGAATGAAAAGCATGCCAATATTGGCATGTGCATCTTTAAGCTTCATCTATACATATTTGAATGGGACTGCAATACAACAATGATAAGTCATCTTTTGTAGTGTCCCTGATCCAGGACCCTTTTTAATTGTACATATAGATTCGTGAGCCGATTGGTACTAGGTGTAAATGTAAGGAACATTTAGGTTGGTGAGCCATTGAAAACTAGATTTTTGGGTGTTGTGCGCATCTGAAAAAGTGCGCAGAGAATTGTTATAAAGATAAGGTGCGCACATTTTGTGTGTTGCACGCACCTGGGTAAGTGCGTGGTAATGACCTAGAAGTGTGTAGTGTCAAGTTATATACACATATATATATATATGACTGTTTATGTTTGGGGTCGGGGAGCCTGTGTGAACATGAGGCTAGTGAGCCTGGAGGCAGATAGGCCAACATGCCTATCCATGTAAATATAATCTTGAATATTAATATAATATTACATCATTGCACGTGGACTGACTCAGATGAAAAGAGATGGGGGTCTAATCCACCGAAAAATGGAAAAGGGGGGGTGAGTCGTAAGTCTTGGGAATATTTTAATAATACTTCCAAAAAGGTAATGTGGATATGTTTTTATCCTAAGTTCCTGAGGGTAGGGAAAGGGTCACCAAGTGGCTTAAAGCTACTTCTAAAGGTGACAAGTGTCAATTGGAAGGCATGCAATATGTATTGTTGGCCTTAGTGTATCTTGGGAATTATGCATTATTATTATCGCATTATCCAATATGTGGATGAATATTCAAGGGGAAATCATGTTGCAAGATCTCATGGGCAGAAGGGGTTGAACTATATGGAAAATCTGATTATTACCTTTTTTGCACAGAGAATCTTGTCAAGTGTTGTGGTGTTATGATCTGAGATATTGTCGAAGAGACAGGTTCACAGACCGTGAGCAGTTTCTCTAGGTGACATACTAGATTTTGTGAAGATATTTTCAGACCAGGGAGCATACTCTCCATGTGAGAGTATTGCTGAGAGTGGTTCCCTGGTGTGTTGGGAATTAGTCTCAGGGCTCTAAGACTTCCTAGTCAGCATGTTACTGGTAACCCTAGGAAGGGAAGTGGAGCATTCAAAGGACTGTTGAGAAAAAAATGGGCACACTTCTTTGGGTGTGACAGGTGCATGGGGAATGAGGGACTGTGGGTTGGTTTCATCAGTGGGCACCTAGGACTGAGTAATTATGTTCAGTTTCATACCATATCTTGTTACTAGGAACCCTTTTTCCCTAGTGGAGTTGTGCTCCATATTGGGGGTGACCTGTTGCTAAAATATTATGAGCAACATTGTCTATGGATGGAAGGAACGTCTGATTCAAGGTCGCAGTTGGTGAATTTTATAAAAGATAAGTGTTCTTTATGTGCTTGTCTTGGTTACTGTGTGCATATTTGTCTATGTTTGACATGGGTTAATTCTAGTATGTTGTTGCATATAAGTATTTGTTGTTTTTTTATTTAATGTTGCTTGCACCTATAAGTATGATTCTTAAGGCTTGTATTTGTAGTTTTGCATAAGTATGTTAGTGGATGGTAGCCTTGTCTACTAAGATAATCTAGTAAAATTAGTTATGTGTATGGCAAGAAGAGGATTGAGTGGTCGAGTGCACAAGATAGTAGTTTGTGTGTATCAAGAGGCTGGAAATTGTGTTTGTGGATAGAGAATTAGATTCCGTGCACAGTGAAACTTGAGTTGGCATATGACACCTAGATGGTTGTGTGCATGGTTGCATTGTGTGATCTGAATGCTAGTGCACACAATTGGTGCACATATTTTTGAGTTATTTTCACTACTTAAGTTTGTATTGAAAAGAGAATGTGTCTTCCTCTATTAAAAGTTGTGTGGTGCAACTCATGCTTGGGCTAAGAATGTTACTTCAAGTGATATTGCACAAACTTGTGTAGAGTAGAATCTGCACAGTGAAGCTTCAAAGTAAAATTTCTCACTAGTATGTTGGGGATGTTACAGTTTGGTTGACTTTGAGCATGTGTAAGGTGGTAACGAGACTAAGTGGGTGACTGGGTATGTTACAAATTGTTATCAAAGCTAATGGTTTAACACTACACTTGTATGGGCCAGAGTCTAGCATGAGTATATGTATGCGTTAATAAATTGGTACCATGCAGTGCAGAGCTTATTTTGCGTGGAAAACTATTAGTGCACAGTATAGAATTGTGATGCACACAAAGACAATGATGTGCGGGTGTGCACACAAGATTTTGGAATGTTAAAATCATCCAATAAATATGAGGGAAGGTGTTGGACACACTGAGTACACTGAGGGGGGGGTGAATTAGTGCATGGACCTTTAATTATTTGTCTTCATTTATTTAGAAACCATCCAAAACATTGTTATGCAAGACTAGTATTCATATATCATCAACATTCAACATTCATCAATAATAGAGAGAAATGAATAATTAGCACAATAAACACAATGAACATCGGATTTATGTATAATATTTTATATTGTATTGTTACATGAATACTACAATCTTTGAGGTTATCAGCACCAACTGAAAGATAGAGAACCAACTCTTAGTACAAGACCCAACTTGTTTATATCAGCACCAACTGAGATTTGAGGATTCCAATCCTCAAGTATGAGAGCCAACTTGTAGACAGAAGACAATCTGTCAAACTCAAATTCCTCCAGTTCTCCAACAATCTCAAACACATGTCCAATGAACACAAGAATATGTAATTGTTGATGTAGTTGTCTCCATCATTGAAGAAACCACTGTCATTAACACTTTGTCACTGTCAAATTGTACCAACAAACTGTACCATCACAAGTGCATCAACCATGCCCATCACGACACCTCACAACCATAACCAATATCAATATCTTTATGCCACATCAACCATGTGCCAATATCACTCAACAAGATGTACCAACATCACCATACCATACACCATGAAATGTGCATCAACGGCCATATGCCAAGAATATGTGCCAAATGTGTACCAAGCATGTATATATATCACCAACAAGTGCCTCGTAAATATATCAAAATGTATCTCAAACAATGTGCCCAATATCCAGCATGCTACTCAAACCACGTGCTTCAACCATATACCATATCACTCATGATGTGTCTCAATCATGCCATACAACATAACATAATCAACATGTAACCTTTTAAACATGAATATAAACATACATGTAACTCTGTAAAATACCTGGTGTATGTGATCACAGACCTACAGACCTTCCTCAACTTCAGCAACAATAGAATAGCATCTTCATCAACCATTACCTTAGTCTCACAGGACTAGTTTTTGGATTAGTCACAAACGCTAACTTTCAACAAGCATAACTATGTACCTGTAATGAATAAAGGTATGAAACTTGTAAAAAATATTCTTTAGTATATTTTTTGCAATTCCTCAAAGTTTCATTTCTTTGAACATCCCAAACAAGGATTTATAGCAAAAATGGTAGACTTTGTTGAATTATGTCTTATTCTAGAGAGTGACCTTGTAGAGAATTACACGCATGAAATATTTAATATTTGGATCTAAAAATCGCACCCAATGTACTAAAGACTGTAACATATCCAATGAATTTGGTCTCACTTAATTTTTATCTTCTATGAATAAGTTATGACTATTTTACTTGGAACACTTGTTTGAGACTAGTTTGAGGACTAGCCAAAAACCCTATCTTCCACAGAGTGTATCTCCCACAATACAACGACCCGGAAGCTAAAATTTATATCATAGTTACCTTGCTATGTATTATCAATATCATCTCTATTTCAATATGTTAATCTCTCTATAAAAAACTTCATAGCAAAAATGGTAATATGACCTATAAATAACATACCTTAGGACACATCCTCACAAGACTTCATCCTCCCTTGGAATTTTGACCTTCTTTACTTCATCTTCCATCTAAAAAATGCTTCATATATCCTTGTTTACCTCATATAAGAATCACTTGATCAATTATATAGGTATTCAATGAAATTTTGTGTATATGTGATGTCCTTATGAAAGACTTCTTGAGGTGTATTTATACTTTTTCTAAGTAACCTCTTTCCTTAAATTTGGGACCACTTTCCTTAACTTTAGGGCTTCTTGAACACTTTAGGACCACCTTCCTTAACTTTAGGGCTTCTTGAATTTTCTTGTTACAACCACTTTACCCTTTCATTCATTTACTTGTAACCAACTAGGGCTTCTTAACATTTCTTTAGGGATTCCAACTTTACAAGACCATATCTCCCTAACTGTGAGGAAACATGGTGTTCCACATATCACCAGAAATGGAAGGATGAGAACTATCCATCCATACACATATGATAACCTCTTGAATTTTTCTTCAACCTCTTTTCTTCCACACAACTTCTAGCTTCATTACCACACATATAGGATTACTCAACCACTTAACCATTTGGACTTTCCAAAGCGTCTTCCCATGAGGGTTTTCACCATAAGGGGACCACTTTGAGAAATTTATCCAAGAGTGTCTTACCATGAGGTATTTCACCATAAGGGGACAAATTTGGAGTTCATCCATTTGGTACTTGCTATCAACCATGACATGACATCAATGATACAACTTTCTATCAACCATGACATGACATCAATGATACAACTTCTTATCAACCATGACATGAAATAAATGATAAAACTTATTTTGATATCAACCTCGACATCAATGACAACACATCACTATGACACCACTTGAAATCAACCCTTTGACATCAATGACAACATAGTACAATAGAAGGATTTTGATAATATGGTGAAAATATTTCATGTAGTTATTGCATGAAATCATCTAAAAAATATTAATTGCATGCACATTTCGCATAATTAACAGTGATTAAGAGTAGGACAGAGTCAGTGCAGAAGGTTAAAAGCATGGAATATGTGCAGAGGAATTACAGACATGATGATGAATTCATATATGTGTATGTCGGCTTGGGTGTTGATGGTCCAGAATCCAAGGAAGAGCGTAGGAACTTGGTATAAACTATAAAAGTACTTTAGAAAGATGTCCAATGGATGAAAAGCTTGGAAAGAATAGAAAATAAGATGGATAAGGATACAGATTCAAGTATATCAAGAAGGCACATGTCTCATGATGAGAAAATAAGAGAAGAAATAAGTGTTGGTAAGCAATATTTTAGAAAAATTCGCAGTAGTTCGAGTCCATCTCCTGTCAGAAAGAATAAGAGAAGGACTGGGGTGGACGTGCTATAGGGGGGAATGAATAAGATCAAGCCTCCTAACTTTGATGATGAGCACAAGAAGTAAAAATATGTATAGACCTGGTTGTTGGGTATGAGAAAGCACTTTCAGTTGCATAACTATTTTGCATAGGCAGAAGGGATAATTGATATCTATCAGTTAAAGGGAAAGGCATCAATGTGGATATATCAGTATGTGTAAGTGTAGCACATTGATGAGAATAAAATGACTTGGAGAGAGTTAAAGAGGTATTTCCAAAAGAAATACTTAACCAAGTTGTACTATGACGGAAAAATGAAGGAGTTCTTTGAACTCAAGCTTGGGATCATGACAATTGATGAGTATGAAAGAATATTTTTAGAACCGCTAAATTATGTGTCTTTTATCAAGGATGAACATGTGAAGATTTGGAGATATCTGAGTGGGTTTCCCTCATTTATTAGTGAAAAGATACAGTATGATGACCCTAATACATTGGAATAAAACATAAGGCATGCTAAGTGTCTTTATGAGCAGCAAAAGGGAAGACCGACTTTCCAAAAGGCTTGGGAAGACAAGATGAAAAGTAAGGTGGAACTAAGGAAGAAGGGATCTAAGCCACCATTTTTCATAAACATTGTGCAAGGATAGACAACTCTTATGTATCCCAGAATATTGAATATAGTGGGACAAGATTCATGGCAACAACCTATGCAGTGTTGGGGTTGTGGCGGAAATCATATGTGCAGAGATTTCCCTCAAAGAGGTGATAGAGGAATGCATACAGTGTAAATCAAGCTACGATAATGGAGTACATATGTATAAATGTGCCAAGGATTTATGAAGTGTTGGATAACAAGCAGGTTGAGTTCTAGTCTCACATGATCGAGGTGGAAGGTAATATTAATGACTAACCCATTGTTATTTTAATTGACTCATGAGCTAGTCATAGTTATCTATATCGTAAATTGGTGGAAAGATGAATGGACTGTGCACAAAGGATGATTTGAGTATTATACCTTTGGGCTCATACAATTTCCTCATTGGTATGGATTGGTTCGACAAGCACCTTGTTGTCCTATATTTTTACAATAAGGAATTTACTTTCTTGGATGAGGAAGGAAATTTTAGGTCAGTTAAAGGAATTCCAAGAGTAGTGACTATCAGAGAAGTTTCATTTTCACAATTTAAGAAAAGATACATGAAGGGATGTCAATTATTCACAACGCACATGGAAGAGGCACCTAAGGATAAAGTGCCAAGTGTGGAAGACTGCGCGGTACTGAAAGAGTTTGAATATGTATTTAAAGAGATACAAGGATTTCCTTCAAAAAGAGATGTTGACTTCTCTATTAATATGATGTCGGGAGAAGCATTAGTATCCAATACTTCTTGCAAGATGAGTATGTCGAAACTTAAGGAGTTGCAAATGCAACTTAATGAAGAACTTATGAACAAAGGGTATATACTCCCAAGTGTGTCACCTTAGGGTGTGTTAGTTTTTTTCATGAAGAAGAAGGATGGTACACTAAGATTTTGTATAGACTTCAAGAAGTTGAAAAAGTAATAGTAAAGAACAAGTATCCTTTGCCAAGGATAGATGATTTGTTTTATAAGATAAAGGGCACAAGGATATTTTCCAAGATAGATCTCAAATCTGGTTATCACCAAGTGAGTATAAAAGAAGAAAACACCATTAATATTGTCTTCAAAACAAGGTATGGTCATTACGAGTTTATAGTGGTTCCATTTGGGTTATCGACTACACTAGTTATCTTCATGTGTTTAATGAATGGAGTTTTCATAAGTTACTTAGATAAGTTTTTCTATGTATTTTTGGATGACATTCTTATTTACTCAAATTCGGAGGAAGATCATGAACAACACTTGAGGATGGTGTTGTAGGTGTTGAGGGAGAACAATATTTATGCAAATTTGAGCAAGTGTTCATTTTATCAGCAACAGATTCATTACTTGGGTCATATTATTTTAGAAGAAGGAATAGTTGTGGACCCAGCAAAGATAAAATACATTGAGGAATGGATGACACCAAGAAATTTCACAAAAGTGAGATCGTTTATGGGACTAGCATGGTACTACATAAGGTTTATTAAAGGATTCTCACATATTGTGAATCCAATCACATCCTTGCAAAATAGAGGTGCACGATTTGAATGGACTCCAGATTATGCAAGGAGTTTTTAGCACTTGAAGAACTTGTTAACAATTGTGCCAATTTTGAGAATTGTGGATCCATATGCAAACTTTTTTGTGTGCACGGATGCATGCAAGGAAGGACTTGGTGGAGTCCTGAGTTAGAATGGACATGTGGTATGCTACGACTCAAGTAATTTGAAGGAGCATGAAAGGCTCTATGCTACGCATGACCTGGAATTGGCCGTTTTTGTGCATGCTTTGAAGATGTGGCAGAATTATCTCATGGGTAAAAGATTTGAATTGAGAACAAACCATTATGGTCTAAAGTATTTGTTTGGACAAACAAGTTTGAATTATAGAAAAAGCAGGTGGTTAGAGTTCCTCGGTGAGTATGACTTCGACATTAAGAATATCAAAGGAAAATAGAATAAGGTGGTTGACGCACTCAGCAATAGAATGCATGAAATGCATGCTACGGCCATTAGCATGTACCAGACATATTTGCAAGATGGAATTTTGGAAGTTTACAAAGAAAATGTTCTCTATATGGATATAAGTGTGACTTTACAGCAAGGTATGTCGCAGAAAAATTTGAAAGGTTATGAGCTAACAGAGGATGGGATCCGCATGTATAGACACGGAGTCTATGTGTCAAATGATCAAGAGTTAAAGAACCTAATTTTTTCATAGATGCATAAGGTTCCTTATGTTAGGCATCCAGGTTATCAAAATACAATTGTCACAGTCAATAAGCAATACTTTTGGCTGAGTATGAAAAAGGAATTTGTGTGTTTCATTGTGAGATGTATCGAATGTCAGAAGGTCAAGGTTGAGCAAAGACATCCAACTGGTTTTTTAAAACCCTTGCCCATTCCTACATGGAAGTGGGAAGTTGTGACCATGGACTTCATAACTAAGCAACATGATTCTATTATGGTGGTGGTGGACAAGCTTACCAAAGCTACACATTTTATTCCAGTGAAGTCAGCACACAAGGCAGCTGACATTATTGAGATATACATTCGTGAAGTTGCCAAGTTACATGGTGTTCCTAAGACAATTGTGTCTGACAGAGATTCCAAGTTCACCTCAAACTTTTTTAAAGGGATATTTAAATGATTTGGAAAAAATATTAATTTCAGCACAGCATATCACCCTGAGACAAATGGTCAGACTGAGAGGGTAAATCAAGTGATTGAATACATGTTGAGGATGTATGTGATGGATAATCCATCAAAATGGGAATACTACCTTCATTTAGTAGATTTTTCTTACAAAAATGGGTATCAAGAATCTTTAGAGATGATCCTATTTGAACAAATTAATGGTAAAAACTGCAGCACACCTATGATTTGGGACAACCCAGCAGAACACGTAGTAGTTGGGTCAAATTTACTATGAGAAATGGAGGATTAGATGGTAAAGATAAAGCATAATTCAAAAGTTTCCCAGGATAGGAAGAAAAATTGTGCAGATAAAGGCAGAACCCACAGATAATATGGAGTGAGTGATCATATGTTTCTGAAAGTGAAGGGCAGGGGTAGTTCCCTGAAGTTGGGAAAGTATTCTAAGTTAGAAGCATGTTATTGCAGGTCATTTGGAATCCTTGAAATGATTGGTCATGTCACTTATATGCTTTCATTTCCTACATCCTTGAGTATTCATAATGTTTTCCATGTGTCATTGCTTAAGAAGTATGTACCTGGTGTTAATTATGCCATTGATTGGAATGTGATTCAGGTGGATCCAGAAGGAAGATTTCAAGTGCGACTAATTTTCATATAGGATAGGAAAAAAAAGCAGCTCTGGAATCGATTTATGAAGCTGGTAAAGGTCCAATGGACCTAGTACAGTCCTGAGGATGCAACCTGGGAGTGCAAGGATGTTATGCAAGAAGAGTATCCTCATATTTTTGAATATTTTTGAAATTTTGTATGTACATGTGTACATGATGCACTAAGGATAGTGCATAAATAAGGGGGAGGGGATTGTTATGTCCCTGATATGGGACCCTTTGTAATTGTACATATAGGTTGGTGATCCAATTGGTACCAAGTGTGAATGTAAGGAACATTTAGGCTGGTGAGCCATTGACACCTATATTTTTGGTTGTTGCATGCATCTGAACAAGTGTGAAAATAATTGTTATAAAGACAGGGCATGCACATTTTGTGCATTATGTGCATCTGGGTAAGTGCATGGTAATGACCTAGAAGTGTGCAGTGCCAAGTTA
>CBVK0103389562.1:0-13906 GCA_900067695.1 Picea abies | reverse complement strand
ATATATATATATATATATATATATATATATATATATATATAATTGTTTGTGTTTGAGTCCGAGGAGCCTGTGTGAATATGCGGCCGATGATCTTGGACACAGATAGGTTGGCCCACCTATCCATGTAAATATAATCATGAATATTAATATAATATTACATCACTATGTGTTGACTGAATCGGATGAAAAAAGATGGTGGACCTACTCCACCGAAAAAGGGAAAAGGGGGGGTGAGTCGTAAGTCTTGGGGAATATTTTAATAATACTTTTGAAAATGTAATGTGGATATGTTTTTAACCTAAGTTCCTAAGGGTAGGGAACGGAACAGCATGTGGCTTAAAGCTACTTCTAAAGGTGACAAGTGTCAAGTGGAAGGAATGCAATATATACTGCTAGACTTAGTGTATTTTTGGCATTATGCATTATTATTATGGCATTATCCATTATACGGATGAATATTCAAGGGGAAATCATGTTGCAAGTTCTCATGGGAAAAAGGGGGTTGGAAAGTATGGAAAATATGATTATTACCTTATCTACACAGAGAAAATTGTCAGTTGTTGTGGTGTTATGATCTGAGACATTATCGAAGAGACGGGTTGCAAACCATGAGAAGTTTCTTTGTGTGAGAGACTGGATGTTGTGAAAAGGTTGTCAAACTAGGGAGCATACTCTATAAGTGAGAACATTACTGAGAATGGTTCCCTGGTGCATTGGGAATTATTTGTAGGGCTATGAGACTTCCTTTTCGTCCTATTGGTAACCCCAGGAAGGGAAGTGGGTAGTCGAAGGACTATTGAGAAGAGAAGGGGAAAACCTCCTTGGGTGTGATAGGTGTGTGAGGAGTGAGGAACTGTGGGATAGTTGCAGTAGTGGTCACCTAGAACTAAGCAATTCTATTGAGTTTCAGACCATAGCTTATTGCTAGGAACCCTTTATCCCTGGTGGAGTTGAGCCCCAGCTCGGGGGTGACCTATTGCTGAAATATTATGAGAAACGTCGATGGATGGGAGAAACATCTAAGTCAAGGCTGCTTTTGGTGACTTATATAAAAGATAAGTGTTCTTTATGTGTTTTTCTTGGTTAATGTGTGCATATTTTCAAATGTTTGACATGGGTTAATTCTTGTATTTTGCTGCATATAAGTATTTGTTGTGATTATGTTTAATGTTTCTTGCACCTGTAAGTATGATGCTTAAGGCTTGTATCTTTAGTTTTGCATGAGTATGTTAGTGGATGATATCCTTGTCTACTAAGATAATCTGGTAAAATTGGTTATTAGTATGGCGAGAAGAGGATTGAGTGACCAAGTGCGCAAGATAGTAGCCTTTGAATTTGTGTGTGCAGACAGAATTATATTTCACGCATAGTGAAACCTGAGATGGTGCATGATGCCTAGATGGTTGTGTGTGTGGTTACTTTGTGTGATCTAAAAGCTAGTACGCATAATTGGTGTGCTCAGTTTTGATTTATTTCCACTGCTTAAGTTTGTATTGAAAAGAAAATGTTTCTTCCGCTATTACAAGTTGTGTGTCCTGACTCATGCTTGGGTTGATCACGTTACTTCAAGTGATATAGCATGGAATTGTGTAGAGTAGAATCTACGTAGTAAATATTTAGAGTAAAATTTTTCAGTAGTATGTTGGGGATGTTACAGTTTGGTTGACTTTGAGCATGTGTAAGGTGGTAACGGTACTTAGTGGGTGACTAGTTAAGTTACATATTTTCTCCAAGTAATGTTTTTATGATGCAACGTTGGCATATCATAAGGCTAATCCACATACTTCAAGAAATGGTCTCCTTTCTTTTCATGTATGTTGTCACTCCCCAAGGCTTGAGATGGAATCATAGGAGATCTGAAAAATACCTCAAGGTTGCTCGACAAAGATGCCGATGAAAATTGGGGTGTAAATTCAAATATTGGAAAAAAAATCTGCCAACTTAAGGCTTGTTGCCCCTCTATGTGTGGTTGGAAATTATTACAACAAGCCACAAATTTAAAACACTTTTTCTCCATAGATCTTCCAGCACCAAAAATATATTTTTCAGCTTGACTCTCTAGGAGAAAATGAGGAAAGACATAGTTGGAAATTCCTACTATGAAATCTTTCAAAGCTCATGCAATTTACAGTCACAAAAGGGTTCCTTGATCTTGATTTATCATGCACAAATTCTTCCAAATTTAGAGAAAATAATGACTGAAAAATTTGTGCATTTTCACCACACAAATCACCACCTTTTGACTGCAAAAATTACACCCTATTTATCATACAATGTGGATAAAAAAAAATTGAATATTGGATATCATACACATACTCCATAGAATAAGATAGAATACCATCATCCTTTATCAAACAATGATGTAAAATGCCCAAATAAATTATGATTTTTCATTATCAACAATATGTTTTCCAATCTGAAAAAATTTTGAACTATCCATAAGAAAACATCGCTAGAAAGTAATCATGCAATTTTTTGAAAATTAATTTGCTAAAAATTATTGTTCCAAAAGCACAAATTTGGCAATCTTGACTCTAAAATCATCATCGGTATCATAAATGGGATCCCCATCGAAATCAAAACAACTTAAATCCCATTTGTACCCTCCAATATGTAGAAGGTCATCAATATTTGCAATCTCATAGTGATCATGTTCTCCATCAAATGAGAAATTCACCAAATTGAAAGGTTTCTCTAAAAACTCTTCACTTTCCAAATAATCAAAGAATGCATTATAGAACTCAAAAAAGTGGAAAGGGGTACAACTTATCATGCCCTTGTACTTATGTGGAGGAGATATGGAAACTTGTGTTAGCGTCAGAAGTCACTCCTGGATTGCTTGCAGGAGCAGAGCCCAACGCCCATCAGTTTTATGTCACGATTTGTTTCTAAAGGGTGATCAAATGGAGATAATGGCTCCAGGAGGTATCACTCTAACTCAGGGACTGAGTCTGGTACGTAAAGAACATAGGAGGTATGGAATCCTAACTTCAGTCAGTGGGTTGATTAAAAGATGAGCAGGTGGAAGACTTAGGAGAAGATGAACAAACAACTATGAGCAACAGGCTTGTGGCGGTTTGTAGGGGAAAAACTCTGAAAGCAGGATCCTCCTGGTTTCAGGGCTTCGAGAAACTAAATAAAGGACTTGACTGGATCCTCCAATTCCAAGTCATTCAGTGTCAAAGAAATCATAGGAACTGACTAGAGGCTCCGTAACTATTACAGTGATCCATTACAACATCATCCTATAATAACTATAGCTCGACTGGATCCTCCAATTATGAGCTACTCTAACACAGTGTAAACAAAGACATGAAAGAAACTGGCATTCATAAGGCAAGAAGTCTCCAAAGTTCATATATATCCAGAACAACAATGCTTCATTAAAACTTTACAACTGGGAGCTCAGCTCAACCATCGATACCTTCCAAAATGGCAGAAATGCCTACATATAATTGGAACAAAAACACTAGAAGCTAAATCCAGACATCGCATTGAAGACATTTCATCTTCACATTTACTGCGCATGCAGTCTCTGGACGTTTGTGAACTTCAGTCAGACGCAATCGCGTTCCAAAGGACCTGTGAATGAATTGACAAGCTTACAGTCATTTATGGGCTTTCCATTTATGGAGGAAACGATGTTCAACCACCATTAACTACTGCAATAACTGCTTCACTGAGATCGAGAAAGACCCGGTCGACTCTGTATCAACAGGACATGGAGGCCTTCGTGATGACTGGGAGACTTGACGCAAAGTGATGGACGGATGGTGACCAGGCAGGGGTAGCTGGACATGCTCGAGGCAAATATGGGATGAGGAGAGGCCATGTGGATGGATGGGCAGAGGGAAAGTGATAGGGCAAATGTACGTGGCAGGATTCACGAGCTTTGAAATGTACGAGCCGGGTGGACAAGACACAGGGGTCGGGAAGAGAATATGAGTTGGCATGACATGGGGATGGACGTGGCAACAAGGGAGTGTGTGATGAGGTTTCGGGCTTTCAGGGATTCAGGATTCGTGAGTTTTAAGTGCACGAGTTCCTTGCCTCCGGGATCCCCGATATCCTGATATGCGATGAGCTCCTCCTCTTGGGAGCTAGCCCCTACCGGCTAGACCATAGTCCATATGACCTGTCCCTGTGTGATCACGGTCCAACTCTCCATCGGGTTTTCGGCGTTCTTGACGACACGATGTTTGTGTCCACGAAACTTGCGATTCCCCAAAACCCGATGGCTCATGGCTATTGACTTGTCGACGGTCCACTCCTAGGTGCAAAGCCTGCCACCTGTTTTCCACTATTGAAAGCTGCTCCCGTTATCGGGCTATCGGGTATCGGGATATCGTGATTCCCGCTGTCATGTGCTTGGAACATTCAGCTCCCCGATCCCCGACTCTGCAGGATCTCTCGCCACTTGCCTCTGCTGACGGATGGCTCTGATTCGGTAGGGAAATCGCGTATCATGATTTACTCATGTAAGAGTTCCCTGCCTCCAGAAACTCCGATCCTCCGATGGACTGAAATCCCGACTCTCCTTCTGATGTCTGACACGTGTCCTGCCAAGATCAACGGCCAGGATCCCATCGGTCTTCCGAGACTCGAAAGGTCTCAGCCCTCTTACCCTTTAAAATCCCGATACCACAATGGTTACTAACACACATTACAAATCTTTATCAAGGCATTCTCCAAAATCTTGTTGAAGGCTTCTACTATTCCATTTGCTTGAGGGCGATAAAGAGTGCTCTTCTAGTGATGTATCTTAAACTCTTCAAGCATTGCCTCAATTGTACTATTAATGAAGTGAGTCCCCTGATCACTCATCAATATTCTTGGACATCCAAACCTTGTCACTACATGTTCAAATAAAAAGCACACTGCAGTCTCTACGTTGTAATCCTTTACTGGTGCTACCTTAGCCCATCGGATCAAGTATTTTGTTGCTGTAATAATATATCTGGCTCCTGGTCACCTTGGTAGTGGATTAATTGGACCTACAAATTCTACTTCCCACTTATCAAATACTTGCAAAGTAACCTGAGGTCTCAATGGAATCTCATCCCTCTTGGATGGCTTCCCAACTCTCTGACAAACATCACACTTCTTACAATATTCTTTTGAATCCTTGTGAACTGTTGGCCACTGTAATCCTGCGCGCAATACCTTCTGTGCGGTATTTTTTCTTGCATAGTGTCCTCCAACAATCCCTTCATGCACCTCTGCTAAAATGATAGGCTTTTCATGCTCCATTACACATCTCCTTAAGATGTTGTCTGCACCTAGTTTGTATAAATGACCTGCAATCAATTGATAATCTGCAGCTCTGACCACCAATTTTTTTTTTTCTGCGCAGTAGTAAATTCTCTTGGTGCAAATCATGCACTAAAAAACTCAACAACATATGAAAAATACTCATCAATTATCTGTAATGAAAACAATTGTGCATCTGGAAAGTTATCTTCCAAGTTACTGGGTTCTTCTCCATTAGTTATCCTGGATAAGTGATCTGGTCTTGCATTTAGTATTCTAGGCTTCACCATAACTTCAAAATCAAATTCTTGGAGCAAAAGTAGCTATCTACATATCCTTCCCCCTAACACTGGCTTCTTGACTAAATGTCTTAGAGCTGGATGATCTATAAACATCTTGAAATGTTGCCCTAACAAGTAATGTCTGTATTTCTGCAAAGCATACACCATAGCTAATCCTTCCCTTTCTGTAGTGTTATAGTTCTGTTCTGAATCTGATAACTTTCTGCTTGCAAATTCTATAGGGTGATCTATATCAACTTATCCTGGTTGGGTTAATACTTCTCCTAATGTTATTGCAGATGCATCTACATGCACATAAAATTCTTTAGCCCAATATGGAAATACTAAAATCGACGCAATAACCATCTTCTTCTTCAAAATATCCAAACTCTGCTGGCATTCATCATTCCAATGATACTTAGTGTCCTTTTTCAACAACTTCTCCATTGGCGCAGTGATATGTGCATATCCACTTATGAACTTCATGTAATATCTTGTATGGCCCAATGTACTCTTCAACTGACACACTGACTTTGGTGGTGGTAAGTTAACTATGACAACAATTTTAGCAGGATCAACCAATAGACCCTGTTTACACACCACATGTCCTAACAAAAGACCAAAAGGTGCGATGAAAATACATTTCTTATTTTTCAATGATGTATGACATTATCTCCATCCGTCCAACATTAGCCTTAGTACTTCAACATGATCCTTCAACAAGCTGAACATTGTCCAAACATCCAAGTAAACTTCTAAAAACTTGTGAATAAAGTCCTTAAAGGATGCTACTACTACTCTTGAAAAAATGGCTAGTGCATTATTCAATCCAAATGGCATAACTGTATACTAAAATGATCCCCACTTTGTAGCAAATGTAGTCTTGTGTCTATCTTTTGGTGCAATCCTTATCTTTTGATATCCTAAGAATCCATCTGTGAATGAATAAGCTTCTCGACCTTCTACATTATCCAAGACTTCATCTGTAAATGGGGTAAGAAAAGGATCATGTAGGCAAGCATCATTCAATTTTCTCAAATCTACACAAATCCTAATCCCTCCTTACTTCTTTTCTTGCACCACCATAGGACTGATCCATTCTGATTCTTCCATAGGTTCTATGACACTAGCTTCTAGCATCTTGTCAATTTTTGTCTTCACCTTCTCTTTGTATATTGGGTTTAATCTGTAAGGTCTCTGTCTGATACGTCTTGCTTCTAGCTTCAACGAGATATTCATATCTCCTATCTCTCCTACTAATCCCTTCATCTCTAAGAATGTTGTTGGGAATGAGTCATTGTACTCGCATAGTAATTCTGTGATCCTTTCTACTGTCTGATTATCCCAATAATCTCCAATACTTTCCATCTTTGGGTTTTCTGCAGTTCCAATGTTGACCTTCTTGATATTTAATGGTGTAGCATAATCTTCTGAATCTGGCTTGGGGCCTTCTACTTCCCTTTCGCCTTCTACCTCTAAGATTTGTATATTGCGCGGATGATCTTCTACTAGATCTTCTTCTTCTGCGACGTGATAACAATGTAGCAATTGTTTAACTATTTGTCTAGCCTTCTTCTGATATGTTGGAACTATTTCAAACTCTGGTTCTTCAAATATCCCGTCTCTTACCACTTTCAACACTATATCTATCTCTGGATTGTCATGCTCAAAGGAAAATATGACTGTAAAATTCTGTCATATTTCTTCCCAGTTCACAATTTCTCTGCGTTGTTCCTATTCTGTGTACCAGTTCCTTGGAATGCCTTCTATTGTGTGAATGAAATGGTGTGGCCATTACTCTAGGGGTACTAATCTCCATTGAACTATGCACTTATATATATGTTCTTGAGGTTGTCCAAATCCCTCATATTTTTCCTCATATCTATGCTCCTATTCTGCACTGAATATGATGCACACTAACCTTTTAAACTGAAACCAATTGTTGATCTTCTCCTTGTGTGTACCCCACCATCTTGCAAGTGTAGCTTTTAAAGCAATGTCTAATGCTGGTAATCTATGGTTTTCCATAACCTCTACCTCAAACTTCATTGAAAATTCTTCTAAGTCATTCAAACCATAAAAAGTAGGAGGTTCTCTTACCTCTGTACCAACCCATCTCAATGTGTGTGCCATTCTGCCACATTTCCTGGTAGATAATTCATGTAGTCGTTGTTGCCAATTTTCCAGTCCCGTGTCAGAGTCTGAAGCAGAAGAACTAATCCTCTGTCGCAGGTTCCACATACCTTCCTCCTTCTGAGGGATCCAATGGTGAAATAACTTTGTATTCCCCTTATTCAAATATCATCTTTCTTGTCTTCAAGTTGATAATAGCCTGGTTATCAAAAGCCCAATCCAACCCCAACAAAGCTGGATATGGTGAAGTATTGCCCACTATGTCAATGAATTCAAAGTCTGCCATGGTGCGCACACCATATAGATCTACTGGAATCCCCTTCAACCTACCAATTGGCACCACTCTGTGCTGATTTTCCAACTTCAACTGAATAGGTGAATACCCCAGTTGAGGTTCTCCCATAGCTTCCCAAGTCTTCTTTGGAAGAACATTGACTTCAGACCCTAAGTCTAGTATGATATCCCCCATATTGAAATCTCCTATGTTGGAATTCAATCTGAATTCCCTGCTTGTTCTCCTCTTCTTACAGACCTAATTTACTCTTTTTACCCCTTCCTCCCCAAAATTACACTTTTCTAACAAATTTTGTAGTACTTGTAAGGAATTTTTATCATTCAACAATTTGACACATGACCCCAAAAAGTTTCTTAAGTTACTTACTTTCTCTGAAGGCTTCTCTTTGTTGTTCTAATTGAATAATGGAGGCATGTCATACACAAGTATCTCGTTCTTTGGCTTCGTTCTTGAAGTAGATGCAATATTTTCTTTCAGAATCTCCTTCCTAGCCTCTTGGAATATTTATTTTTCTTTGCACGCATAAAACTTCTGTTCAGGCGCGGTGTTTTTTCTGATCCACTGGTACTGGTCTTGATCCTTCTTGGTTGCATCTTCTCCTATCTTAGCTCCACCTCTAGTAACAATGTTAATCTTCTTATCATCTTCTTCTTTGTTTTCCACAACAATCCATTGTACGTTATGATTAGTCTGGTTCCTTTTGTCCTGTATTTTTATCAAAAGTGTTGGACAATCTTTTGTTTCATGGTCTGCTACGCGACAATACATACATGTCGCAGGTGGCCGTAGGAATTCTCTTGCATAGTGCCCTAGTTTCTAACAGTTATGAAAAACAACTGGTCATCGACCTCCTCTAAAGCCTCTTCTTCCACGACCTCCTCCTCTGAAGCCTCCTCTGTTTCCTTGATTATCTCTGCGTGATGTATTATACTGAGGTCCTTGGTTATAATGCAGTTTCATGTTATTGTACTGTGGTGGTGCTGCACACTGATGTGTAGGATTATACTGTTGTTTCCTTTGAAACTGTTGCACATTATACTGTGGTTGTGCTGCAAATTGTTGTGCAGGATTATACTGTGGTTGTTGTGTGTTTTTATATTGTGGCTACTGCGCAGGTTGTCTTGCTACATGTTCAACCTGCATCTTATATGTATATGCAATCCTTTCTTTCATCATCTCCAAGGTTCTACAATCCTTGTCTTCATGTCCAACTAACTTACAAAAGTTACAAAATGTACTCTTCAGTACTGTCTGATATTTCTGCATCAGGGGGTAGTGATAGGGATCATGCCCATGTGTTTTGCAAATCTCACACCATGGTCCTCTGGAAGATAAAGGGTTTGTCATACCCACTCCAATATACTACGCAAATAATGAACACTCATTCTTTTGATGGACTTCTGTCCTACACATTGTACACCAGATGTCTTCTCTTTTCTCCTTACCTTTGTTATGATTTAACTGGAATGTTAATTTCTTCAGATCTTGCTTTAACTCTTCCACAACTAGATTTGTATGCTTGTATTGGTTTTACTCTAGCTGTAAGACTGCCTATAGAGCCTCACCTTGACTTTGGAATTTCTGAGGTCTCAAAGGATACTTCAAGTGTGGCAACCTAGAATTAACAAACAAATGTCTATGCTGTGTATCAATAATAGTATACTTTAAATTACCTTTTAGCCTCTTGAACTTTTGGTCTACTTTCCAAACTGATTCTCCTAGTTTCTGCTAGATTTCTATCATTTCATTCATAAACTGGTCTTCTGAGCTTGGCTTCTGAAATTCATTTATTAATTACCTCTTCACATCTGCTACAATTGTAGGCATTGCCGTTGGATTATTTGTCGAGAGACCCATGTACCGGTCTAATGCGCGGTCTCTGAATGTGATTTCCAACTGCGCAACCTTTGTATCCTCGTCTGTAATCTACTTTGTTTCCCATATCTTCTCACAGATAAAAAAATTATTTTTTGGATCATCTAACCCATCCCCTCAGAACTTTGGTAACCTAATAGTTGGATCTTGTCCTGCCATTGTGAAATTTGCTGAACTACCACCTTCGCGTGGTGTAGATAATTGACTGCTACTTGCTGAATTGACAATTCTGCTACTGGAACCATGTCCTGTAAAAATTCTTCTACCACTAATCACTTTCTTGTTAATCGGTTCTTCTTCAATTGTCTTAGCTGCACATGGGGTTGTGGGTTCCACACTAATTCAGATATGGAATGGAGAGCCTTCTTCTGTGTCAGACCCATGAGCTATGGATTTCCTCTCATATGTGGTGCACAAGATATTCTCAATCTACCCCATGGCGTGAAAATCCTCTACCTCTTCCTCATTGCTATCCAATCCCTCTTGCTCGAATATTGCCCTCTTCTTGTTATTCATCCTATACTGGTAGGGTCATCAGCTGCGTGTCACACCTACTGACCTAATGATTTCCCTGGTCTGTTCGTCATCTTTCATGATGGGGTCCTGATCTGAAAATGGAATGTACTTGTTTAAGGGTGCAAGGTATCCATTTCTCATAATTTCAAATGTGAGCTTTACACTCCAAGTGACCTCTGAAAATGTGAAAACTTCTTATTTCTTATACAGAGATAGACTGCAGGGGCATTCACCAAACCTGTCACCTCTAAAGAGAGGATGAGTTCCAGAGGCTACCTGGCCCTCTACCGGCTCTGCCTAAAGAAGTAACGAAGTAAACACTTAGAAGTCTTTGACATACACATACTTGAAGTTTGATGTCTTGCGGAATAAGACAAATAACTTTCTTTTTTATAATGAAATAAGAAATCTTCTGACTGGGATAACTTTGTCATGCAGAGTCGGTTTTGCGTGCCGTTCGCGCCAACAGGATCGTATCGACGAGACCTATCCAGTCGTTCTAGCTTCAACCATTTATGAGCAAGTTCAATTTTGAGCAATTTTACGACACTTGGTCCTGAGCTCCTGATCAGGTCCATTGCTTCTTTCTTCTAGGTACTCTCCAGATCCTTCTCCATTTATCATATCCTCCTTAGTGATTCTCCCAACTCCCTCATGTGCGCAAAGTGATCTAGCTATCTGATTCCATGGTCATCATGCCTTTATCATGTAATAATATTTTAATCGATGTGTAGAGTGACATGATGTACCTCCCTCTAGGTCCCTTCAAGAAATCCTTCTCTGTAACAGTATATGACTTCGCCGTATCTACTGCAAACTCAGTGATAAACCCCACAATAATACTATCTAACCATAAATCCACTGCACGTGTGAATTTATTATTAACCCTTTCCAACCGTGCAATATTTTCAATAGTCCATTCTATTGGACTAATCCGATTAGTCGGATGGGTGTCCTTCAACCTTAATAACCACTCCTGTAATAAATCTGGGAAAAAATAGAAATATGCTTCATGCAAATCAGTAAACACATACCTCTGTAGGTATTGGCGCGGTGTATACCTGGAACCCTTATTATCTTTATGCACAAACTCCAACTTCTTTGTCTCTAACCATCTTTCAATCTCTTTCTTTGTAGGATTCCATGGCCTGAACATCCCTTTCTACCACTGCATCTTCTTCACCAAACCCCTTCCAGGTTGTCCTTCTGAGTTCTATTCGAAAACCAAACCATTTGTTGGATGTATGGATTGACTTGGGTTCTACCTTAGTTCTCCAACAAAACCCTTTTCACCATCAACCCTTTTGGTAAACTAGAATGGTACATCGTGCATAGAGTGCACAACGCAGTCTCACCTGAGATGGTTTATGGGTGACTGCAGGACGCATGTGTCTGCATTCATGGAAGGGATTGGGGGTTCTCTTCTTACTTCTATTTCGATTTAACCATGCATTCTATCATACCATTCAACATATCTACTATTTCATTCATTCATAGTATTCATTCTGCATACATATTTCTAGTGCGCACTATAATTTAAACCCTTCATTAATCTAACCATTTAACCATAATTGCAGAAACAACAAAAGCATTCAGACACATTTGTAACACAAGGTTTTTACCATGGTTCACCCCCCCAGGGGCTACATCCACAAAGATCTTCTTTTCATTTCTTCTTCTTCATCAAAATGGCACTGCACGTATTACATCAGTGAATAATGGTTAAGGGTGAGGTGGACCAATGTCACACCAAGCTCCATTTCTTGTGACCTGACCCTCAATTACATCAACTAAATCTGAGCTCCACAACTCTCAACAATACAAATACTCAAAACTCCAAAAAGAATTTCCAAAATAGACTCATCACCCACAAAAGATGATACTACCAAGATATTCTAAGATATGGCTGCTCCCTCTATCTACCTCATACATGTTATTTATAATACAAGATGGGTTTAAAACCCTTACAATATGACTCCAAAAACCTAACCATAACATGGCTAGGTTTGTCCACATATGCATCGGATATTTGCAAATCCTGCCGTGCACTACTTCCTTTGCCCTTTGTTGTGTTGATCTTCCTTCTTCTCCGACGCACATTATTCCCTTTGGTCCATGCTACCTTGATTATTGCACTGGTCTTGATCTTTGCTCCAAAACGAAATTTTCTCCTCTCATAGGACTACGCCAACAATTACTATTGATAATTGGGAATCCAACCCCCTCAACATGATCCGATGATCATTATTATCAAGGACCTGAAGACCTCCCACCTTATCATCTTGGAATAACATAATGAGGCCACCTACATTAATTTGTGTGCATAGACCATGGATGAGGTTTGGTCTTGAACATGGTGGATAATGGTTGACTTTACTGTTGGGAAAAGCCTTGTGGTTAGGGCCATCCCCATCGACCAAGTTCCTCTTTAGATTCCCTTTCTCCAAACCCAAATTCTCACTCAATGTTTCTAGTAGTGTCTCTACCTATTTTGTGATCTAGTGGTGGAATTCCTCCATTGTTTCCTTGCACCCATTCACTATATTAGAAAGTTTCTACTATTCCTAGTTGTAATTGATTCTCAACTTGAATTCAAACTACATTATAATAGGAAAAATGGAGAGAATGGTGAACTCTGGAATTTATATTCCTTCGGATTTATATTCATTGTATTAGAAAATTGATACAAAATTCCAACTAGATTAAAAAACCCAAGTGCCACATGCTAGACCTATTCTCCACATGGTTCTCACATAACATATAGGTGGAAATATTAATGGAAACAGAGGATTCCTCAACCACTACATTGCAAAGTGTAGGGTCATGGAGTGTTTATTAAATCATGCATCAAGGAAGCTCTGAGGTTTTGTTGCATGTTGTAAACCTATTGTTGAAGAACCAAAGCACTCAACATGTGCACAAAAATTGTGTTGTTTGCATTCTCTGTGAGAGACATGGCTACTTATATAACCAAGTCTCCCCACACCATGTCTAATTTCCTCTGCCAAACAACTTGGTGCATGACATTTTTATGATGCAAGTGTTAAGGAGAAGTCTCTACAATTCAAGCTAAAAGATAACGTAATGTACATAAAAATGATTTTTCTCTTGATTAATTTTTTGTTGAGGACAAAGATGTTTATCATATTTATCAAACATAAGCCCCCATGAGTCTACTTCAAGTTGTATACTTTTTTTTGCATGGATTAAACCAAAGCAAACAAAAAAATGGGAAATGTTATTCTCTGAAGTAAAAAATATTGGAGTAGAGTTAAGGTCGTCTGAATTATCACTATTTGTCATGTACCACCACATGTTTGACAACACATGTATTCCAACAGAGGGTGAACACCTTCAGTAACCACTCACATAACCAGATCAAAGTTCAACACATCGATGTTTTCACGTGGTAAAACCCCTATGGGGAAACATCCATGACCCCAACCAACGTAGCCACTTGGAGCAGTTTATTAATGCAAAGAAAAAGATTATAGAGAGATTTTACAATAGAGTTTCTCACAATCGATCATCGAAAAATGACCCTCCATGCTCTTTA
>CBVK0103389545.1:0-10170 GCA_900067695.1 Picea abies | reverse complement strand
ATGACAAGACATTGTTCCTTTGACATCAATCCTTTGGCATCAATGACAACGTGATCCAACAACCACATCAACTATTTCCTTTGGTAAGATCCTCTTCAAGGAAACTGCTTAGTTTTTCCACTTTTGAGAAATCGTTTTATTTCCCTTGTAAAAAAAGTGATTTAGTTTCTCCTTTAAGAAAAGTGTTTTTTCCGAATAAGAATTGGAATGTGCTCATTGGTGAAAGCATGCGAGTCTTCCTCCAAATTCACAATTGATTTGCACATCATAGAATTTCATATGAAAAGTTCACAATAAAGTTGTGTACTTTAGTTCTTTTCATTTATCTTTCCTTGTCACTTGCATTTGTGACTTCAAAATTCACAACTAAGATGCACATGAGAACGTTTAATATAAAGTGTGCATAACATAATTTCGTACTTTCATTATTTTCCTTTTCACTTACAATTATGACTTACTTTACTCTTATTGGAAAGTGATTTTTCTGTTGAAATGTTGTTCAATATTGAGAGGGGGGGTGAATCAGTATTGCTTCTTTTTTTAAAAATTAACTAATTGTTTAATTATAAAAAATTATTAACCATGATAATTTATCAACAAGAATGTATTGAATACATAAATTAAATATAACAATCATAAAAATTGTATTTCATTTACAAGTTACAATTTTAGGAGACACCAATCTCTCTTCTTTTGAGCACCAACTCAAGGAGACACCAATCCCATGTTTTCCAAGGACCAACTTGAGGAAGCACCAACTCCCTGTAGATCAGGCTCTAGCCCATAAAGTACTCCAATCCTTTGTTTTCAAGCACTAACTTGAGGAAGCTCCAACTCCATGTTTTAGGCTTCACCCTGTAGAGGACTCCAATCCTCCCTTGATCCTCCCTTCCACCCTTATTTCATGAGATTGTTTAAAAATTCTTTCTTGTACTATGCATGTGTTTAGATATTCTAAATTAGACCATAGAGACACATTCCTTTCACAATACCTTTATTGTTTATATAGTATTCCAACATGTATGAAATTTAACCATTGTGTCCTTTCAATGAACCATTGCACCTTTTTATTTAATTTAACAATAATAATGACATTTTTGTTGTTATTAATAGTTGATTTCAATTTTAAAAGGCTTCGAATCCCTTGTAATTTTTTCAACATTTATCCTTTCCTATGCAAAATTATTTGTAGCAACAATAGAATGGTTGAATGCTAAATTCTATTTTATTGTTGTTGTAGTTAATCTTTGATAATCTCTGACCCTGAGGATTTAATTGGATTCGAACTCTGATTTGTTCTCAAGAACATTTCATGTATTGACACTAGGCATGTGCTAATTTGTGGCTCCTGTCCTCAGGGATAAAATATGATGATGAATAATTGAGATAAACAAGGTGTAGTAGACATATTTCTAGCTAGAACACACTCCTTTTGTTTACCACGTGACCACCCCTTATAACCATCTGCTATACTGGTTATCACTTTAACTCATTGCAACTTTACATATGACCTTGACCTATGACCAAGGGTGAATACACACACAGTTAACCTTAGCGTTTATCTTGACACATTAATTACTTCAAAAGTTTCATATGACTTCGACCTGTGACCGAGAGTGAGTGTGTACACGAGTTATTTTGGTGCTTAACTAAATCAATGGAATGGACTTGATCAAGATTTGATTGGAAAAACCTGGCTTATCTATGCGCTAAACCAAATCGACGGACTAGCCTTGATCAAGAGTTGAGTGGACAACCCTAGCTTATCTAGGCGCTAGACCAAATCGACGGTTGATTTTTAATCAATCATTGAGTGGATGGTCCTCATTTCATTTGAAACATGGACTTTTCTTAGAATTATTTTATGTAGCGGGTTCGCAGACCAACGAACTCGCGGGTTTCCATTTTCTTCCTCTCAAGTTCCGTGATAACTAAACTATACCTTTTATTTATTCCATCTACAAATTGCACTCTACTTAGAACTATTTTATGTGGTGGGTTCAAGGACCAGCAGACTCACAGACTCACATGTCTTCCTTTTCATCTCCATTGTCATAAAAATGCACGGCCAACTTTATATGAGTTAGTGTTATCCTTTATATGAGTCCAACCGATAGAATATGATACTTAGCCATTTTGTGTGGTGCACAACGGACTCACGGGTACATGAAAACACTCCCTTTCAACATCCAACCTACTAGGGTAGTCTCGACGTTGTTTTATCTTCCTTTCTTAACGATTGGATTTTCAATATAGACACAAACTTAATGGAGTAGACACTAAAAAAAGTTTGAGATATGGTCTGGAGAGAAGATGTCAATATATCTCAATGAAAATAATGGCAACCATATTGATCCTCTTTGCATCAATGCCAACACCAACAACATATACCCTCTTTGACATCAATGCCAACAACATAACATTGTGTCCAATACATATACCCTCTTTGACATCAATGCCAACAACATAACATTGTGTCCAATATTTTCCCAATGACAATTAGAATGCATACATTGGTAAAAGCATACGAATGTTCCCCCAAATTAACAACGAAGATGTATACAATAGAGTTTCATATAAGATGCACACACAGAGTTTTGTACTTTTGTTCATTTTATTTATCTTTTCCTTCTCACATGTATTTGTGACTTTTTTATTTAAGAAAAGTTCCTTGCTCCAATAACAATTAGAATGTGCACATTGGTAAAAGCATATAAGCCTTCCTCCAAATTGACAATAATATGTACACGATAAAGTTTCATATACGGTGTGAAAAATAGAGTTTTGTACTTTTATTCTTTTCATTTATAGGTCACATCAACTCTTGTCTTTGGTAAGATCCTCTTCAAGGAAAGTACTTGGTTTTTCCACTTTTGAGAAAGCACTTTCTTTCCCGTCTAAAGAAAGTGATTTACGTTTTTCTTTAAGAATTCGAATGTGCTCATTGGTGAAAGCATGTGAGTCTTCCTCTAGATTCACAACTAAGATGCACATGATAGAATTTGATATAAAATGTTCATAATAAAGTTGTGTACTTTTGATATTTTCATTTATCTTTCCTTGTCACTTGCATCTATGACTTCTAAATTGACAACTAACATGAAAAAAAGTACGTTTCATCTAAAATGTGCATAATAGAGTTTCGTACTTTCATTCTTTTCCTTGTTACTTACATTTGTGGCTTACCTTTCTCTTAATGAAAAGTGTTTTTTCCTAGTAACATATGTAATGTGCACATTTTAGATGTGTACATAGAGTTTTGTACTTTTCGTTTTTTCATTTATCTTTTCCTTCTCACTTTCATTTGTGACTTACTTTTTTCTTCAATAATAGTGTTTTTCTCCAATAACAATTGGAATGTGCACATTGATAAAAGATTATAATCCTGCCTTCAAATTGACAATAAGATGTACACGATAAAGTTCTGTATAAGATGTGCTCAATTGAATTTTTGTACTTTTATTCTTTTAATTTATAGGTCATATCAACTCTTTCCTTTGGTAAGATACTCTTCAAGAAAAAGAACTCATTTTTTCCACTTTTGAGAAAGTGTTTTCTTTCCTCTGTAAATAAAGTGACTTACTTTTTCCTTTAAGAAAATTTATTTTTCCAATAACGATTGTAATGTGCACATTAGTAAAAGCATGCAAGTATTCCTCCAAATTGACATCTAAGATGCACATGATAGAGTTTCATATAAAATGTGCACAATAAAGTTGTGTACTTTTGTTCTTTTCATTTATCTTTCCTTGTCACTGGCATTTGTGACTTCCAAATTGGCAACTAAGATGAACATTAGAGCATTTCATATAAAATGTGCACAATAGAGTTTCATAGTTTTGTTCTTTTCCTTGTCACTTGCAATTGTGACTTCCTTTTTTCTTTATGAAAAGTGATTTCTCCCAATAAAAATTGGAATGTGCACAATGGTAAAGGCATGCAAGTGTTACCCCAAATTGAAAACTAATATGTACACAATAGAGTTTCATATAAGATGTGTACATAGAGTTTTGTACATTTGTTTTTCTCATTTATCTTTTCCTTCTCAGTTGCATTTTTGACTTACTTTTTCCTTTAAGAAAATTACTTTTCTCTAATAACGATTGGAACGTGCACATTTGTAAAATCATATAATCCTTCCTCCAAATTGACAATAAGATGTACACAATAAAGTTTCATCTAAAATGTGCATAATATAGTTTTTGTACTATTATTCTTTTCATCTATAGGTCACATCAAATTTTGCCCTTGGTAATATCCTGTTCAAGAAAAGTGGTTAGTTTTTTCCACTTTTGAGAAGGAGTTTTCTTTCTCGTGTAAAGAAAATGACTTTTTCCCTTTGATAAAAGTATTTTTTCCCAACAACAATTATGATGTGCACATTGGTAAAAGCACGCAAGTCTTTCCCTGAATTGACAACTAAGATGCCCATGATAGAGTTTCATATAAAATGTGCACTGAATTGACAACTAAGATGCCCATGATAGAGTTTCATATAAAATGTGCACAATAAAGTTATGTAATTTTGTTCTTTTCATTTATCTGTCCTTGTCACTTCCATTTGAGATTTCTAAGTTGACAACTAAGATGCACATGGGAGCATTTCATACAAAATGTGCACAATAGATTTTTGTACTTTTTTTCTTTTCCTTGTCACTTGCATTTGACACTCACTCTTCTATTTATGAAAAGTAATTTTTCCCTATAAGAATTGGAATGTGTACATTGGTAAAAGCATGCAAGCGTTCCTCCAAATTGACAAATAAAATGTACACAATAGAGTTTCATATAATATGTGTACATAGAGTTTTGTAATTTTTATCTTTACATTTATCTTTTTCTTCTTACTTACATTTGTGACTTACTTTTTCCTTAAAAAAATGCTTTTCTCCAATAACAATTGGAATGTGCACATTGGTAAATACATATAAGCCTTCCTCCAAATTGACAATAAGATATACACTATAAAGTTCTGCACAATTCAGTTTATGTACTTTTATTCTTTTCATTTAGAGGTCATATCAACTCCTACCTTTGGTAAGATTCTCTTCAAGAAAAGCACTCATTTTTTCCACTTTTGAGAAAGCATTTTCATTCCCTTGTAAAGAAGGTGACTTATTTTTTCCTTTAAGAAAAGTGTTTTTTCCAATAACAATTGTAATGTGAACATTGGTAAAAGAATGCAAGTCTTCCTCCAAATTGACATCTAATATGAACATGATAGAGTTCCATATAAAATGGGCACAATAAAGTTGTGTACTTTTGTTCTTTTCATATATATTTCCTTGTAACTTGAATTTGTGACTTCCAAAATGACAACTGAGATTCACATGAGATCATTTCATATAAATGTGCACAATATAGTTTCATACTTTTGTTCTTTTCCTTGTAACTTGCATTCATGACTAACTTTTTTATTTACGAAAAGTGATTTTTCCCAATAACAATTGAAATGTTCACATTGGTAAAGGCATGCGAGAATTCCTCTAAATTGACAACTAAGATGTACACAATAGAGTTTTACATAAGATGTGTACATAGAGTTTTGTACTTTTGTTTTTCTCATTTATCTTTTCCTTCTCACTTGCAATTTTGACTTAAGTTTTTCTTTAAGAAATGTGTTTTTCTCCAATAACAATTACAATGTGCACATTGGTAAAAGTTTCATATAAAATGTGCATAATAGAGCTGTAATACTATTAATGTTTTCATTTATAGACCACATCAACTATTTCCTTTGGTAATATCCTCTTTAAGGAAACAACTTAGTTTTTCCACTTTTTACAAATCATTTTCTTTCCCTTGTAAAAAAAGTGACTTACTTTTTTGTTTAAGAAAAGTGTTATTCCCAATAACAATGGGAATGCCCTCATTGGTGAAAGCATGCGAGTCTTCCTCCAAATTCACAACTAATTTGCACATCATAAAATTTCATATGAAATGTTCACAATAACGTTGTGTACTTTTGTTATTTTCATTTATCTTTCCTTGTCACTTGCATTGGTGACTTCCAAATTCACAACGAAGATGTAGACGAGAACATTTAATATAAAATGTGCATAATAGAATTTCGTACTTTGATTATTTTCCTTGTTACTTGCATTTGTGACTTACTTTTCTCTTATTGAAAAGTTATTTTTCTGTTGAATTGTTGTTCA
This sequence comes from Picea abies, assembly GCA_900067695.1. Classification (NCBI taxonomy): domain Eukaryota; kingdom Viridiplantae; phylum Streptophyta; class Pinopsida; order Pinales; family Pinaceae; genus Picea; species Picea abies. The sequence goes on along the minus strand of CBVK0103389545.1, from coordinate 4,012 downwards.
ATATTGAGATCGGGGGGTGAATCAATATTGCTTATTTTTCACAAATTTAACCAATTCTGTAATTATAAAAAATTATTAACTATGACAATTTATCAACAAGAATGTAGTGAATATATAAATCAAATATAACGATCATAAAAATTATATTTCATTTACAAGTTACAATTTTAGGAGACACCAATCCCATGTTTTCCAAGGACCAACTTGGGGAAGCACCAACTCCCTGTAGATTAGGCTCTAACCTATAAAGTACTCCAATCCTTTGTTTTCAAGAACCAAGTTGAGGAAGCTCCAACTCCCTATTTCAGGCTTCGATCTGTAGAGGACTCAAATCCTCCCTTACTCCTCCCTTCCATCCTTATGTCATGAGAATGTTTAAAAAATCTTTCTTGGACTCTCCCCGTGTTTAGATATTCTAAATTAGACCATAGAGACACACTCCTTTCACCATATCTTTCTTTTTTATATAGTATTCCAACATGTATGAAATTTAACCAGTGTGTCCTTTTAATGAACCATTGCACCTTTTTATTTAATTTAACAATAATAATGACATTTATATTGTCATTAATAGTTGATTTCAATTTTAAAAGACTTTGAATCCCTTGTAAGTTTTCAACATTTATGCTTTCCCATGCAAAACTCTTTGTAGCAGCAATAGAATGGTTGAGTCATAAATTCTATTTTGTTGTTGTTGTTGTTAATCTTTAATAAACCCCGACCCTAAGGATTTAATTGGATTCAAACTTTGATTTTTTATCGAGCACATTTCTTGTATTGACACTGGGCAAGAGATAATTTGTGGCTCCTTTCCTCATAGGATCAAATAGGATGATCAATAATTGAGATAAACAAGGTGCATAAGCCATATTTCTAGCTCGAAAACACTCCTTTTGTTTACCACATGACCACCCTTTATAACCAGGTGCTATCCTAGTTAGCACTTTAACTCATCTCAAATTTACATACGACCTTGACCTGTGACCAAGGGTGAATACACACATGGTTTAACGTTGGTGTTTATCTTGACACTTTAATTATTTCAAAAGCTCCATATGACTTCAACTTGTGACCAAGAGCGAGTGCGTACAAGACTTATTTTGGCTCTTAACCAAATAAATGGACTGGACGTGATCAAGATTTGAGTGGAAAACCCTGGCTTATCTAGGCGCGAAACCAAATCGACGGACTAGACTTGATCAAGAGTTAAGTAGATGACCTTGGCTTATCTAGGCACTAGACCAAATCGACGGTTGAGTTTTATTCAATCATTGAGTGCATGGTCCTCATTTCATTTGAAACATGGACTTTACTTAGAATTATTTTATGTAGCGGGTTCGTAGACCAATGGTCTCACGGGTTTCCATTTTCTTCCTCCCAAGTTTCGTGATAACTAAAATGTACCTCTTATTTACGCCATCTACAAATTGCACTCTACTTAGAACTATTTTATGTGGTGGGTTCACAGACCAGTAAAATCACGGACTCACATGTCTTCCTTTTCATCTCCATTGTCATAAAAATTCACGCCCAACTTCCGCTACCTCCATAATGAACCATACATAGAAAATTTTAAGTGATTCTTTTCAACGGGAAACGGGTTCGTCGCTTAGTGTTATCCTTTATATTAGTCTAATCGATAGAATATGATACTTAGCAATTTTTTGTGGTGCGTAAAAAAATCATGGTACATGAAAACACTTCCTTTCAACATCCAACTTGCTAGGGTAATCTCAACATTGTTTTATGTTCTTATGTCGATGATTACGTTTTCAATGGAGACACAAACTTAATGGAGTAGACACTAAAAATAGTTTGAGATATGGTCTGGAGGGAAGATTTTAATCTGTCTGAATGAAAATAATGGTGAACATATTGATCCTCTTTGCACCAATTCCAACACCAACATCATATACCCTCTTTGAAATCAATGCCAACACCATAACATTGTGTCCAATATTTTTGCAATAACAATTGGAATGTGCACATCGGTAAAGGCATGTGAGTGTTCCTCCAAATTGACAACTAAGATGTATACAATAGAGTTTCATATAAGATGCATACCTAGAGTTTTTTTACTTTTGTTCTTTTTATTTATCTTTTCCTTCTCATGCATTTGTGACTTTTTCATTTTAGCAAAGTGCCTTGCTCCAATAACAATTGGAATGTGCACATTGGTAAGAGAATATAAGCCTTCCTCCAAATTGACAATAATATGTACACGATAAAGTTTCATATAAGGTGTGAAAAATAGAGTTTTTGTACTTTTATTATTTTCATTTATAGGTCACATCAACTCTCATCTTTGGTAAGATCCTCTTCAAGGAAAGTGTTTAGTTTTTCCACTTTTGAGAAAGCACTTTGTTTCCTGTGTAAAGAAAGTGACTTACATTTTTCTTTAAGAAAAGTGTTTTTTCTCAGTAACAATTCGAATGTGCACATTGGTGAAAGCATGGGAGTCTTCCTCTAGATTCACTATTAATATGCACATGATAGAATTTGATATAAAATGTTCACAATAAAGTTGTGTACTTTTGATCTTTTCATTTATCTTTCCTTGTCACTTGCATTTGTGACTTCCAAATTGACAACTAAAATGAACAGAAGAACGTTTCATCTAAAATGTGCATCATAGAGTTTTGTACTTCCATTCTTTTCCTTGTCACTTGCATTTGCGACTTACCTTCCTCTTAATGAAAAGTGATTTTTCCCAATAACAAATGGAATGTGCACATTGGTAAAGGGATGTGAGCATCCTGCTAATTGACAACTAAGATGTATACAATAGAGTTTCATATAAGATATGTACATAGAGTTTTGCACTTTTCCTTTTTTCATTTATCTTTTCCTTCTCACTTGCATTTGTAACTTACTTTTTTCTTCAATACTAATGTTTTTCTCCAATAACAATTGGAATGTGCACATTGATAAAATCTTATAAGCCTTCCTCCAAATTGAGAATAATATGTATACGATAAAGTTCTATATAAGAAGTGCTCAATTGATTTTCTATACTTTTATTCTCTTAATTTATAGGTCATATCAACTCTTTCCTTTGGTAAGATCCTCTTCAAGAAAAGAACTCATTTTTTCCACTTTTGAGAAAGCGTTTTCTTTCCCCTGTAAATAAAGAGACTTACTTTTTCCTTTAAGAAAAGTTGTTTTTCCAATAACGATTATAATGTGCAAATTAGTAAAATCATGCGAGTCTTTCTCCAAATTGACATCTAAGATGCACAAGATAGAGTTTCATATAAAATGTGAACAAAGAAGTTGAGTACTTTTGTTCCTTTCATTTATCTTTCCTTGTCACTGGCATTTGTGGCTTCCAAATTGATAACTAAGATGAACATTAGAGCATTTCATATAAAATGTGCACAATAGAGTTTCATATTTTTGTTCTTTTCCTTGTCACTTTCATTTGTGACTTACTTTTTTATTTATGAAATGTGATTTTTCCCAATAACAATTGGAATGTGCACAATGGTAAAGGCATGTGAGTGTTACTCCAAATTGAAAACTAAGATGTACACAATAGGTTTTCATATAAGACATGTACATAAAGTGTTGTACGTTTGTTTTTCTCGTTTATCTTTTCCTTCTCACTTGCATTTTTGACTTACTTTTTCGTTTAAGAAAATTGCTTTTCTCTAATAACGATTTGAACGTGCACATTGGTAAAATCATATAATTCTTCCTCCAAATTGACAATAAGATGTACACAATAAAGTTTCATCTAAAATGTGCATAATAGACTTTTTGTACTATTATTCTTTTTGTTTATAGGTCACATCAACTCTCACCCTTGGTAAGATACTCTTCAAGAAAAGTGGTCAGTTTTTCCACTTTTGAGAAATAGTTTTCTTTCTCGTGTAAAGAAAGTGACTTTTTTCCTTTAATAAAAGTATTTTTTCCCAATAACAATTGTAATGTGCACAATGGTAAAATATGTAAGTATTCCTCTGAATTGACAACTAAGATGCCCATGATAGAGTTTCATATAAAATGTGCA
>CBVK0103389510.1:0-11506 GCA_900067695.1 Picea abies | reverse complement strand
ACATGTGCACATAGTATTTTGACCTTCATATGATAAATTTCTCCTCCAACTTGTTTAGATATTATTACAAACACTCCCTCACTAAAGTGTGAAAAATCCATAGTAGTGTGGGAATTCAATGTGTAATAGATGCCCCCTAAAGTGTGAGTTCATAAGAGAAATTGATGGCCGAAACAATTTACAAAATATGCGCATCAAGGGACTTGTTATAGCAATTGTTTCCACACTCCATGCATCTTTCATTGATGGCCTTCCATTTCCCTCTGCAGAATCAAGTGCCCCTTTTTTTGTTCATTCGAGAGTAAAAAATTAAAAATTTTTCACATATATGTAGGCCATAGTTAGAAAACTCATGTATACACATGTTTCTCCATTACAACCCGTGTACATCGGGTTTTGTGCTCAAAAATTAAAAATATGTCAGGTTTTCATGCCATGTCACGAGATCCATGATCCTTGACCTTCCATATACTAGAAACGCTCTGACTTGACCCTTCAATTCCATTTGGAGGATATAAATTGAGCCCTATACAATCCTTGAAGATACACATCATTGAGAGAAAAACCACTATGGAGAAATTTCACTTCATATTGGATTTGCATCCCTTTGTCCTTGAAAGTCTGAAATTCTTGTGTTCATCCCCCAATCTCTTCCTATCTTGAGAAGGAGAAAATCAATTAATCCTACTACTTTTGAGCTTGCCTTTGTGGAGTATTGAGGTGGTGAAGGCCCAGCTAGAGGGACTTGGTTTCTTGGTTCCGATATGTGTCGTTGTAGAAGTTTTTCACCTATGTACTTCTGTTGTTTAAATTAATAGAAATACTCTTTTCTTGTCCAATTATATGTTGCAAATATTTGTATTACTTTGCATGGGCATATTTTTTATAAATGTTAATGCATTATGCTATTTTATATGCTAACATTCTACATAATTTATATATGCTTATCTTAATTATTGAGGACAAGTTGTAGGCATCAAGTTTTCGATCGTGAGCTCAGCCATGGTATTCTTCAGATGTCCAGACGGGGTATGATTTTATCCTTCTCTTGTTATAATTTCTATTTATATAGCATACTTGAGTTTAGAGTTGATTCATGGGTGTCATTCTGTCTATTGTGGTTTACCCCTTTCCATAGATATTTTCCTTGTGACAAAATTGGCAACTCCACTGGGGTACGTAGGATACCCTTATTACAGTCACGTATAGGGATTCATATATGCGAGAATGATTTTCCTTTCTTTCTTACATGAGGTCATGTATGTGACCCGATGAACTACATCCCGCGTACACCCTAGTTTTCAAATTACGCCCTCGAATTCTAAAAAAATGGCCACTAAATATTAAAAATAAAGCATTGAAATGGAAGAGGATAGGATGGGCACTTACTTGGTCCAGATAGTTTCCAATTCCATATATCGTAGCTCCCGAAATCGTTGATGGAAGATCATGGGTAAAATGGCCTAAAAAGCACTAGGTGGGTGAAAAACTCAAATGATATGGTAAATTTTTTGTTTTTTACTATTTCTAGAAAATTTTCATCCACTTTATATAGTTTTTAACCCTATATTTCATATTTTTGAAACCATATGAATTAATTGAGTAGTTTAAGATCTAGTTTGAAGTGGTTTTGTCTAGGGTTTCATGGATTTCCAACATTCTTTAGCTTGTTCGTTCCTCCGACATGTATTTACCATTACTGACATATAGGGTAGGTTTTCACCCCACTATGCACTTTTTCATAATCTTATGACCATGATTCATATGCCCTAGGTAAGAACCCATTTCTAGAGACACAAAAACTTCTTGTTATTACTAGAAGCATCTTTATTAAATGGTAGAGACTTACCAAACATGGGTACCCTAGTTAGAACACTTTTGTTATTTGGTGCCCATACATAAGTTACTCCATAGGTATGGGAGTTCCTTATAATACCGATATGATTTTGTGTTTGAACCTCATTAATATTAATCAAATATCATTTTTTCCATTACTTATGGGTCTCCCGATGAGTCTTGGTTAATCTCTTTTCAGACTCCTAAAAAATTGAAAAGATTGTCGAGTGAACTTGTCTCTTTCACACTCGTTAAATTGATTTGAAAGGACATCTATTTTGGTATAAGTTTACCCATTTTCCATAACAAATATAATACTTATGAAAAATGAATACTCTGGTCACCATTGGCTAGAAGAGTTCTCCTGAGTATTATTTTATACTTTTTTGGACCTAGGGGACTAAATCTACGAAAAATGACACTTTTAAGTTAAGTTGTAACTGCATCCCATTATAATTCTTTCCTTGTTGAGCCTAATTGTGACTCCTTCTTTCTCTTTATAATCCTTTTTCCCCAGCAATTCTCAGCATTATCCAAGAAATTTTGTCTATATATTCTCTGCAACTTGACAAACCTTTACCCATAGAGAAAACACCCCCCCGAGTGTCCATGTCCCTCATGTGTTTCCCTGCATTGAGCATAGGTATGTTCCACTACTTGGAAACAATTTCTTACTCGAGACACTCATTTCCTCCATTGTATCATAACATTTATATTGCTATGAAAAAACAAAATAAGACAGGAGGGAAAATAATATTATCTCCTACCGACAGTAGTCATGTCACCTTTGAATAGAGGAAAAATTCTTAAGTCCATTTCATCCAAGGTTTGGGTTTAGCATGGCCTTAGGAAGATGAAATCATTACTTAGAGTCTACTCCTCTGAATGTTTATTCTTCTAGTCCCTACGGAGAGTTTGTTGATTCCTCCTGCGTCACAAATATTTTTCAATGATCAGTGTTAAGTATATGCTTCCTAAGTTATTCATCTGTCTCATGTTCTTGTTCAAAGGGAATCTAATCCTATGTCAGCTATTCCTAAAAACTCTTGAATTTGCATGTCAGACATCCCCTTACAAGTGATCCTCAAAATTGCATGAAGTTGTTGTCCTACCTTGCATCCTGGGACTACTTTCATCATTGCCAGGTGACCTTGAACCCAATAGATGTCATCTCTCCATTGGTCGTTGACTGGGGTTTTCCCTTGTGTTTGATGGATAGAAATGTATTCACACATTGGGATTCATGCAGTGCCCTGGATTCCATTAGACCCTATGAGTGGTGTCCTTTCCTTTGTTGGAAGTTTTCATTATGGGATTCTATTCAGAGGGTATATTTCGTGTACTACTTACATTAGGTGCATGCGAGAGATGCACATGGTCATTGGTTAGTGAATATCCTATTCGTTCGAGCTATTACTAATCATCAAACTATTTCTTTGTAACTTGTTTTGGATGATGAGATATGCCTTAATTCTCTCATTTCAACGGGTCTCCTTCCATCGACTTTATCTCATCTATTTTGGAATCAAGATCTAGATTTATATGAGCACCTAGAGGCTTGAAGTCATTAGTGGTAGTTTCTTCCACCATTGATATTTGGGAATACACCAATGTCTCATGATCAATGGATTATTCAAGTGTTTGACCTAAACACCCTTATTAACACTTGTTTAATGTACTCAATGCCTTGACACCTACTTTCATTATTAGTGGGTTGTCTCATGTTTGTTAACGGTATACCTCATTGACCGGTAATCAAACGAAGTCTCATTGTATTCTACTTCGACTCCTTTATCCACATGATGTAGACTCCACCTTCGATGGATAATGTAGAAGACCTCTAGTTCACAGTAGAAGGATCACATATCTATTTCCATATTTCATTGGACCAGTACCTATATGACTTTAGTAATCATGGAAGATAAGATTGTACTCCATTTTATACAAATATATTCAATTTATTTTGATACAGGACTCCATTGTTTCTTGTTCGTGACTATGACAACCTATTGCATATGCCTACTTTGTATTTCCTATTCATGGCCATGAAAAACTATTTGTTATATATCCACATGGATCTGCAGTGTAATCTAGATTGGAAGCCATGTGTATAGAGTCAATATGAATTGTAATATTATCATGAGTAACTAGTTTTTTGAGTTGGGTCCTCATTACTCCACTTCTGGGAATTATAATGTATTTTGGTCATCGCAATTTATCCTCTGACCTCACACATTAGGGGGCATTTTTTATAGAATTTTTTTCCACATTCCATGCATCTTGCTCTAATGGCCTTCCATTTCCCTATGAAAACTCAAGCTCCCCTTTTTCTGTTCATTCCAGAGTAAAAAATTCAAAGTTTTTCACACATACGCGGGCTATAGTTAGATATCTTGCCTATATGTAGGTTTCTCCATTACAAACCACTTACATCGGGTTTTATGCATAAAAATAAAACAATATGTTAGGTTTCCATGCCATGTAATGAGATCCATGATCTTTGACCTTCCATATACTAGAAACACTCTGAATCAACCGTTTAATACCATTTGGAGGCTATAAATAAGCCATATACAAGCCTTGAAGATACACATCATTGAGAGAAAAGAAACTCTAGAGAAATTTCACTTCATATTGGGTATGAGTTCATTTTTCCTTGGACATATGAACTTCTTGTGTTCACCCCCCAAGCTCTTCCTATCTTGATAAGGAGAAACACAATTAATCCTACTACCTGTGAGCTTGCCTTTGTGGAGGATTGAGGTGGTGAAGGACTAGCTAGAGGGACTTGTTTTCTCAGTTCTGATATGTGTCGTTACAAAATTTTGTCACTTATTTACTTCTGTTGATTACATTAATATAAATACTATTTTCTCATACAATTATATGTTTCAAATATTTGTATTACTTTCCATGGGAATATTTGTTATACATGCTAATGGATTATGCTAGTTTATATGCTACCATTCTATATGATTTATATATGCTTGTATATATTTATTGTTGAGGACAAGTTGCAGGCATCAAGTGTTCGGTCATGAGATTAGCCGTGTTATTATTCAGATCTATGGATGAGGTATGATTTTATCCTTCTCTTGTTAGCATTTTTATTTATCTACCATACTTTAGTTTATAGTTGATTTCTAGGTGTCATTCCATCTGTTGTGTTTTACCCCTTTCCATAGATATTTTCCTCGTAACAGGAATGGAGTAGGAGATCCCAGTGGAAGATGCAAACAAACATAAAACAATATCAATATATATGTATCATCCTCAAGGTAGACATACCTATGCTCAGTGTAAACTAACTCAAAGCATGGCCACCGACCAATACACTACAGATCCATGAAAGTATTGACTAAGGATATGGCCACCAAATATACAATGTGGATCCATACCTCCATGACCGAATCAGGTCGTATCCACAAAAAATTACAAAATGGATCTACTATATGACAAAAACATAGCCACAGACCAATGCAAAGTGGATCTATGTGGCATTGTACATCAATAAGATTAGTATCCATCGGAACCTGGGTTAGGCACATAAAAATGGTAGACACATAATATAGTTCCTAGGGTCTTCATCCCGATCCCGAACTAGTATAATTTTGACCATGTGAATACACATGATGATGTCAAACATGGTGGAAACCACTTGATTACCGGTCATTAATGTATAATGTTAAAAAGTGTGAGGGAAATCACTAGTGATGTCAATGACTCCCAAGATACCCTAGTACGATCCAATGAATGTGAATCAATGAGATGAATTTGAACATTCGGAAAAATCCTCTGATCAGGCTCCAATGATGTAAACCCATTGTCTAAAGTGAGGAAACTTTCCATTGAGTCATGTAGGATCCAAGGCACTAATTGGTTTCTAATTTCGACTCCTGGCTAATGTGTTGAAATCGACAGGAACATAATCATCGAAGGAGGTCCATGATGTATTCCCCATCATAAAAGAAAATGGATTAGAATAGTGATTTGAGATGATAGAGAAAATATGGATAGACTGACAAGGGTATGAAAATGGATAATACTATTGAGGTTGATCGAAGCTCAGACTTCACTTAAACATTGCGTGACATGATAATTGACTTGGGAGCATTGACTCGATGAGGCATAGATACAAACATAATTCAATGACAACCAAAGGTTCTATTTTAAGGAGTCAAAAGAGTATGATGACACATATAATTTGCATGACTCAGAGACAAGTGGATTACCCAACTGTAATAATAATTTAGACATGTGCCATGTTCAAGGGTGACTATGAACAACTTGACCTAGGTGTAATGTTTCAAAAGCTTGACCCACTTCCCAAATTTTTCTCCCATCTAGATAGATGAGTACCTATTTTTTTTTAATGAGCTTGAGGAGGATAACAAATGCTCTGTATAACTCACCTTCGGTCAGTTCCTCTTCACATGTTTAATGAACCTGAAGAAGTAAGGGTTTGATCCTAGATGGGTCCTTCAATGCATATTTTATGAGTCCAAAGAAGGAAATATCGGTGGTATTTTCATATTTAGAGAGTCTAAAAAGATCTTAAAGGATACTCCAAGGGTGAATTTTTCATAAATTTAGTCTCCCAAGCCCGAAAAAGTGTAAAATAATACAAGGGCGAACTTTTCTAACCGAGGTTGACTAGAGTTATCCTTTTTCGTAATTAGTCTTATGAGGCCGAAAAAAAGATAAACTACCACTCGAAATATGCCCTTTCAAATACTTTAATGAGAGTGAAAGGAGACAATATCTCTCAACAATCTTTTCATGTTTAGAGAGTCTGAAAATAGCTTAAAGGAGACTCCAAAGAGTTCCTTTTTTGTAAATCTTTTATGAGTCCAAAAAAGGGATAAAAGTATACTTGGTAACCTATTCTCATGTATAAAAATACTGAGCTCGGTAACCTATTCTCATTTATTTACGAGCATGAGAAGGAAAAAAGACCGAGCTCATGGTAGATTTCATTTTTTCACGATCTTGAAACTAGCAAAAAAATATGATCAGGGTAGTTTCATTTTTACACAATCTTGAAACAGTGAAAAATTGTGCTTGGTACTTCCCAACGTAATGTACAAAGGTTTCAGGTGATACCCATGGGTGGTTGGTACTTTACCCCCATCTTGAAAATCCAATGTCTCAACTCCATCATGATGTCCAGAGGATGGAGACATGCCCCCAAGCTTCATTTATTTTGCCTACTCTTCTCAATTTTCATACCCAAATAGACTCCTAGTTACTAATAGGTAAATGTTCACCAAAGAGGGAGGGAGAAAGAGGGTCAATTGACACAAGCAGATGAAATATAGGTTCAATTATGAGATCTAGTGCAAGTCTCGACTCAACATTTATGAGATCTAGCAAAAGACGAGACTTAATGTTTATGAGATCTAGAAAAAAGACTTGACTCAACTAGAAGGGAATCAATTTCATTTTTTAATGAGCTTGACATAGATAATGAACTGTGATCACAACTGATTTCATTTTTACACAAGATTGAAATAGAGAAAAACTATGCTTGGCGTAAGTTTCATTTTTACACAAGCTTGAAAAAGAGAAACAATATGCTTGTGGGTACTTGTTTCATTTTTTAACAAGATTGACACAAAAAAGGGAACTATGCTTGCATACCTATGATTATTTTTTTAACGAGTTTGACACAGAAACATGAACTTTGCTCGCATCCCCTTGTCTCATTTTTTAACAATCTTGACACATAAACGAGAACTATGCTCATGGCTAGTTTCATTTTTTAACAAGCTTGAAACCATAAAATAAAACTTGCTCAGGGATGGTTTCATTTTTTAATGATCTTGAAACCAAAAAATAAACTGTGCTCAAGGATGTTTTCATTTTTTAATGAGATTGAAACCATAAAATAAACTATGCTCACAACTCTCTACCATGGCTTCCAAGAGGTCTTGATTAGAAGGAAGAACAACACTCTAGAATGACTACATGGTAAGGGACTCACTCAGATCAATAGGGGGGAGAATAGACTCCAATTTCCCTAACAAGGGAGGTACCATGTCAACTGTCAAATTTAAATCTGAAGGATAAGAGCATATAGTGAGAGCCTCCTTCTCATCATCAGTTGAAATCATGGGACATGTCACCACATAATTAACTTATGGCGGGATGGATACCGCTTGCATATAAGGAACGTTCAAGGAAGTCGTATGGTTGGCATTCATATGAGGGATAGTGAATGAAAGTTGGTCAATGATCACACTGTTTCCATTATGAGGGAAATACATCACTCAAAAAAGTGTTGACACAATAGCTTTTATAGCATAAACATAGTGTCTCTTGAGGAGTAAATTAAAATCCAAGGGGCCTTGGACTATCATCACATCAGTATAGGTAGTTTTCCCTCCTAAGGTGAGAGGTAACCTAGGAAGGATCTCTAAAGTTTCACTGGCACTTCTGTTAAAATCCAACAGATTCTGAGTACCGAGAACAAGTTGAGGCGAACCTACAACTTTCCAAGCATTTGAGGATAAAAGGATAACATAAGCGCCTTCATCTATAATAGAGTTCCATATATTTATATCACAAACTAATGCAATGATTTGGAAAGGAAAGTAGGAAGGAAGGTGAGGTATCATCGGTCCATTCCAATAAAAGGAAATGACCTTAGTACTTGGAGGGATTTTTGTGAAAATGGGTGAAATTCCCCCTTGTCCGGAGTTATCTGTAGTGACAAGAAGAACCTAAGAAGTACCTACTTCACTCTTCAAGGGAAGAGTGGGATCGACTGATGATGGAATCAATTCGATTAATTTAACTTCACTCTCTAAGGGGTAAAGAGTGGGAATAACGACTGATGATGGAATCAATTCGACCACTTGAACTTCACTCTCTAAGGGGGAAAGAGTGGGATCGATGACCGATAATGGAATTGGGTCGACCACTTGAAATTCACTCTCCAAGGGGAAAAGTGTGGGATCGAACGATGACGAAACCTGATTGATCACTTGATCGATCGGATCGACCGATCATGGAACTAGATCGATCACTTGATCAACCGAATTAATCGATGATGGAGTCAGATTGACCAATTCATCAACTAATGGTGGGTTGGGAGAGAATTTATGATAACCAGTTGGAAGTTTTTGTTGGGAAACAACAATCTCTTCCAACAAATGTGAAGCCTCATCCATATGAGGGAAAATTTAAGTTTGATGACTTCCTTCACATAACCTACAAGGAAAATTCACTCTACCTTTCTTACTTCCAACCTTATGATTACTGGTTGATGGGTTGTCAACAACGTGACTCGAGGAAACTGGTGACATGATTTGTTGGGAACCCATAGACCACACTTCAAATACCTTGGGAAGACCATGGAAATAATTAAGAAGGTGGTCACGATTACAAATCCTACAAGGGAATTTGGGCTTGCGAGTTGTCTTGGTAGGCTTGTCAATACCATCAACACTCCCAACATGATTAACAATAGCTGGTTGATTGTCTCCAACATTACCTGCAGTGGTTGGAATCTTGGCCGCTTGCTTATTTTTCTTCTTCCTAGTATTCATTTTCTTCTTCTTATCCACATGGTTACTAGCTTTAGATCTTTCACCAGACGAGGAAGAAGATATGATAGGTGAAGAAGGTGAAGGGTCAACATGAGGTTGATGTTATTTCGATGGAGGGATTTCATATGAAGTACCAGGAACATTTAGTATCACTGGAGTGGAAAACAACCATACCGATAACCTGATAGTGAATCTTGGAAGACTCAATGTAGCAATATAAGGAGGACCAATGTTTCCAAAAGAAGGAAAAATAAAAGGTTCCCCGAGAAAAGGGGTCCCTTTGTTGGGAGTTCCAGAAACTAATTCCATAGACACAAAATCAACCTAGGGTTCACTATATCAAAGACAACACACTACGAAAGTCCCTATAATATAATAGAAAACAAACAAAGGAAGTAGGGATCTTTCGGAGACGGGAGATGAGGTCGTTAATGAAGATGTGAGAAGAAGTTACCTTGACCTCCACATGATAGTCCTTCCCAGTGCAAGTAACCCTCACTTTGCGAGGCCACCATCTAGGGGTATTGAAAGTGTGATGTGACATATGACTCAGGTACCACAAGGAACCTTCTGAAGAAGGAACCCCCCTTGCAGTCACTCATGTAGAATCCTAGGAAAAGAGACTATGTTTACCAATTTCACAACATATGGTCGAGCGGGTAGCCAATCAACAGTCAATACTAAGAAAATGTAACTTTGAATGGTGGAAAACAATCCACAACCCAAATACTAATAAGAAGTGGTGTCACCCCAAGGACCTACCACTCTTCAAATCTCCAAACTTTATGTAGTCCCACGAGGCAAATAGAAGAGGGGAGTCTCAAACTGTCACTTCGCTTGACCTTGTGCTTAACCCTCATTAAGAGGAGCTCTCCATAAAAATGTCAGTTGTTACTACTTGGATTTCAATAGTCTCTAGTATTCTACAATTTCATTTAAGTTGCCTTGGAGAATTTACTCTCCACCCTACAAACAAGGCCCTAAAATCTTAGACTTATAGTAGTTTTCTAATAAAGAAAAAGTCTAGTTGATTTTATATTATGTGCTTGTCCCTTTTATGGTTTTTTTTTACTCAAAAAGGATCGCGGAAGTGAAAATTGACTATGATGTGTGACACTTGAACCCAAGAATACTTCAAATAAAATATGAATTCAATGCAATCTTTAACTTTCGATGAAGGCTATCTATAAAAAGGAGCAAGAAGTTTGAAGTAGAGAAATAATTACAACTTTCAATGTAAGAAACAAAAATTACTCTTTGAATGCAGAAGGTGTCGAATATATAATTCCAAGAATGTAACACACCCGACCCTTGAGTGGCTTTCCTAGGGATTGGGCCTCAAAATTTCTTTCTCCTTAAGTGATCAAATCCTTCATTCAGGGTCTCTACCACATCTTGTTAATCCAAAGTTTTCCAACCATGGTCTCCATGCTAAAAAATCGATCCCAAAACCAGTAGATATATCTCTCCAAAGTTCTTTGGGCATTTTTGGTTGAGGGCCACATGGCATGCATATGGATCCACCTCACACATACTATTTCCAAGTTTCTTCCTCTACAGTGGAATACCATCCACCATCCGAACCCATGACTAGACTTACTCTCTTTCTCCTATATCAACTGTGGAGGAATTCCATGTTTCACCACTCCACGCCTCTTTACTATCTACGCACGAGACCACCCAGAGTTCCAAACCTTTGAAGTACCGCAAGCTCACCATGTGGCTTCGGCCTTTGGTTCATTCAATCTCTCTACCATACTTACATCCCATATACTTTGGAGTCCTGAAGTCCTGGAATCCCGGAGTCCCAATCACTTCACCAACCATGTTGGCTAGGCAAACATGTATCAGGAATTGACATGTAGGAGGGGTCAGGTTGACATGTGTTACATTCCAATGGGCCTATAGGGTACATGATACACATGAATCCGAGTGACACATGTCACGTCAACCTAGGGTCCACGTCACCCTGGGTGATGTCACTACACCACGTCACCCCATGTTACACATTATTTTGAGTGTTCAGGCTCTCAAAAGGATCTTTTGCATGAGAAAAAGAAATAATTTCTTCCTCTACAAGGCTTGTTTTTAGAAGGAGTCTGCAGGCTAGGAGTAATACA
>CBVK0103389501.1:0-15084 GCA_900067695.1 Picea abies | reverse complement strand
CATCACTAAGAGATGACATGATTCCTGATGAGGGGATCATTGTGCACCCTAATGAATAGAGGTGAACGACAACTTGGTCGGAGTCTTTGCTACCCGTTGTGGGTGTTTTCTCATTGTATTTGTTGTTGGTGTTTGGGTTGTAATGCATTCATGCGTTTGGTTTTGCATGCCATAGAGGTTCTAGTTACTAGTCATCAAGGTCGTTGGGTCGGGATTGTGGATTTTGTCCTTAGCTCGTAGGCATTGTTGTGTTGTGTGTGTCGGGCGAGTAGTTCATTTCTTTCTTTGATTTACCCATGTCTCACCCAGTTTCTCTTGGTTCTAGTGCGGGGATTTGTAGTTGTTTTTTTCCTTATTTGCGTGCTTGTGTTCATCGTCAGGTTGTGTGGTTCCACTGTTTGTCGTCATTTCCTTCCTACCTAAAAACAAAAAAAAATAAAAATTGCACTTTCTGCTTCGCTTGTAGTCGTAATGGTCGGGGCGTCCTTACAACCATAGCATGATAAATTTCCAATTATAACATGTTATAATTCTACCCATTATCCTTCATGGTCCTACTTATGGAAAATCTATCTCTACAATTTAACAAATATTTAATAAACAAGAAATACGTATGAAAAAAAATTCAAGCTGCAGATTATACATATCTGAACCCAACAACCATAAACAAATGAAAAAACAATGATGCACCGAACTGTAGATACGTAAAATCCAAATTACTTTTCCTGATCACCCCCTAGCCTAACAATGACTCCATAAGGGTGAACTAAGCTCCACTCCTTAGCCAATGCTCCTCTGTACAGTTCAAAAAGTCATTTTCCTAACATAGTGAGTGCTCACACATAAATAATTTCTTCCCATAACATACTAAGCAATGTCCTCACTCCCACATATGTTGTATATGTCCTTATTGTTCCTAGGTCTCTTTTATTGAAATCATTTCCCTCCTTGGAAATTCACAACTTTAGAAATCCCTGATTTCTAGGGGATTCTCATGACAAAACTCCACTTTTGAAACTTGTTAAAATCATCTTTGAGTTAACTCACACATGTTCCCCACTCATGGAGTCATAATCGACTATTTTTAACCCAAAGGTTCCATTTGTTTCCTGCATTAATAAAAAAAAAAAAAATTTGTCTTTTACATTTGTTTATCAAAAGAGGACATATATGGCAAGTCAAACTCTTTCTGAATAAACAGTTGGGGTAGGGGAATTTAATACACCACTTTTGAGTCGAAAAATTAATAATCTATTTTATTTATTTGATGAAAGAACAGAGTGCCCAAACAATTGAAAGGGGATGGAGTGCCTAGGAAATATAATAATTTGATCATTTTTAATAATAAAATGTATCTCAGGCTGGGAGATGGACAAGGAGAAGAGTTATAGGGAGCTATGATTCCATGAGATATGTGGAATTTAAGGTTCTAAGCCTTTATATTTTATAATTATTTTTAATTACCCACCTTTGAATTTTAGAGAGAAAAAGGGGGTTGCATGAGCTTCTTGGGGAACAACATCTTATGCATTGGATATTTAAACCCTATTCTTAATTTTCTTGGGGGTTTAACATTCATTGTGAACCAAAATAATTTTTAGAGTCATTCCTCTCTCATTAAATCTTCTTGCTCATTCTTGCTTTGGCATGGGGAATGCAAAATGAAATTGATAAAGGTAGTGAACCATGATTGGTTGGCTATAACAATTACAGTGTATTATAGAAATGAATTAATGCTTTAGTGCATGGATACATTAGCATCCTTGGTGAAATAACCATCCACGGTTGATAATACTTGGAGTTTCCATATTTTAAATTCACTAAGAAGTAGTATTGAGAGCCTTAGAAAGAGGTGGAACAACCTATGGAACTACATTGTAGAGAAGGGGGTTCATCTCTTTCATTTGTGCGGGAAGAATGGGGAAGAGATACGACAAACTAGGATTGTTGTATGTTTGAGAAACTCGTGAAATCTTGATTGCTTACTAGTTTGGGAAACTGAGTGTCAATTTGAGACCTGTCCTTGTGGATTCATACCCTCAGCTCGAGGGTGGCCTGTTTCAAATATTTTGTGTGCAACAGAGCCTAAGGCTAGGTGGAATGTCCAATATTTGCAATTAATTGGTGTAATTACATTTTAAGGATAATTTCTATATCATGCATTTTTTTTCTTGTATATTTTTTTTCCTTGTTTATTCAATATTATCTTTGTGATGTGTTTATGATAGGCTTGTTGTTGGTTATTGTTGTCTATGGTCGATTGAGCATTTCTTTTACACTTAGCATGAATTTTGATTATTGTGTGTGTTAATTTCATGCTTCTTTATTAATTAATTTGTATCAAAATTCAAAATCAGTCCAAGAAGTGAGTTTTAGAAGTACCCAGGTAGTGGGTACATTTCAGATCGATCTCATAGCAACAACAAGAAATAAACTTTTTTTTATCGGTTTGTTCTTTTGGGTAAGTTACATTTTTAAAGGTCATAGTTTTTTTTACTCGCATTCCAAATAGTGGTGCCATTTGTAGTGCTCTCTTTTTCGAGGTAGTATTTTGATATTTTGAATATTTTAGATATAAAGTATAATTTTTTTTCCAAATGTTAAATGTTAATTTTTCCATTTTTCTCATTTTATGTTGAAAATGTTTCTTTTTATTTTTGTTTAATGGTGTTGTTTTGTTCTTTTTCATTTTTTTCATGTTATGAAAGAATAAAAAAACCTAAAAAAAAAAATTAAACCATATTAGAAATGTTTTAGATAATTTATTGTTTTTCAAAATTAATTTTTTCCATCAAATTGTGTGCTATAAATTTATTGTTTTCAGACAATTATTTAGGTTTAATTCAATTCATAGGTTTCATATTTTTATAGATTTAATGTATTAAAATGATAATATTCAATGTTATTTTCACTAAAGTAATAACTCAACTGTAAACCATATATTTTGTAATAAACTTATTAAATTTTTCTATCATGAGACAACAAAATAGAGATATTTTTTCTCAATGTAAAATAATAAAGGAAAAACATTAGAATATAACCTATCAATAATTGGTTAATTCGAACGTGTTCTTCATTCACATCTTAAGACTAATCAATAATATCGTGTAGACAAATTTTATCATTTTCAATAGGCACATCGTCATTTTCTTGGAAATCATTTGGTTCTTCCATTAGTTCTATTGTTTCTATAAGTTGTCCAAAGTGTTCCATTCTAAATAACCTTTTCAATGGTTGTTGAGGCTCCTTTGGTATTTTTTCCATATATTTTTAAATAAAATCTCCTTTCTTCAAACCAAATTTCTCCATTTCATCTAGATGAGCTTTAATACAATAAATTTTCTAGTTAATAAATTTTCATTGTAGTGTCATATTCATTGGATATGCAATTTATTCATTTTTGTAAGTAACATGCTAGTGTTGTATCTAATCACAAAATATATCCTTTTCTTTTAGTGAAATAGTGTGAAAAAACCTAAATTAAAAATGACGAAGATTGAATTATGTTTTTACATCATAATTTTTACCTAGACCTAATAACAAATCCAAAATCAAATATTCTTAATGTGAAAATGTATCTATAAAATAATTAAGAAATGCTAGTGGTTTTTGATAAATATTTACAATATCTTCTTTCAAACTATTTTCCTCATATGTTAGATTTCTAACCACATAATTATGAGTTAATAATTGATTGTGTTTGTCTCCTATGAGAATTCCCCCCCACCCCTGCCATTTCATTGCATTTTCAATATAGGGGGAAAAGATTACCATAATTTATCACCCTCACCATTTCATTGCATTTTCATTGATTTTGGAGGTGAGGAGAACAATTCATATAATCACCCATGCCCCCATTTTATTGCATTTTCATTAAGGGGCACAATTCCTAAAATCACCCAATCACCCCATTTCATTACATTTTCATTGAAAATTCAATGAAATGGGGATGTGAAGTTATAGTGGTAGAGGAGAGGGAGGGAGATCTCGATGGACAATAATTTTTGGAATATACTTGGCCCCCATATCATTGCAATGAAAATGGGTGGAGGGGTGGAGGGGTGGCGCATTGTGATTGATTTTAGGAATTACCCCCCCCCACAAACCCACATAAAAAATTCAATCAAATTAGGGGGTAGTTCACTGTAGGAATTGAAAATGCAATGGAATGGTGATGGATGTGGGGGAACAAGGGGAACATTTTATTCTAAAAGTCCTTCCCACCCCACATTGAAAATGCAATGAAATGGGGGTCATTCAATTTTTGAAATCATATTGACCCCTCCCTTCCCCTTCATTGCATTGCATTTTCAATGAAAATTCAATGAAATGGACACAAGGGGGAGTTAATTTCAAAATATAACTTGGTATGAAGTTCAAGTAAGATTAACTTAGAGCACATTTTAGTTGTGTCTTATTGAATTGAAGTAAATTAGTATATTTCATGCAATATTTTTCTCTATAACTAAAGGATCAAGGTCTTGATTGTAAACAAAAGAGTTGGTAAAGAAATAATTAACCTTCTCTACCTATTGCTCCATGAATTTCCATTTCAAGGGATTTAACATGTATATCTTATGTTAATTATGAAATTTTTTTATGCATTCATCATGTATTCATGTGTAATATATATAAGTTATGATATATAAGTTATGGTAAGTTAATAGGTTTTGTAAAACTAGGTGATGTTATAATCCCACGAGGTTTTTATTCCTAATAAAATTAGTCAATTCTTTCTCATGAGAAGGTTGTTGATTAGCAATTGAGTAATCAAGGTTATTAAGTTGAGTTATGGATCACATCTTTCACAAGAGTGAATACTTGAAACATCATTGTAATAAGGAATGTTTTCAAGTTATATATATTTGGTTTTTAGCATGTCTTTTATGTATGGGACTAGCTTTTGGTCTAAGAAATTGTAACCCATGGGCATCAAATTCATGAAAGTCACATTGGGATCAAACCTAGCTTGGGCCACACAAACCCTTAAAATGGTTATATTTTTTTAGGTGTTTACTCCAGACTACCATGAGTTTCAAACATTTCCTTCCTTACAAAAATAAACCCTCAAAATCCAATCACACTAGAGGAAATTAACACACACACACACACACACACACACACACACACACACACACATATATCCTGTACTTTCTTGGAATATTGAGATGGACGTACTTTTTTGGAATATTGAGATGGACGGAAACTTAATTATTAGCCACAATAACAACTAATAATCTAATGAGTCTCAACTAAACTATAATTTAAACAAAATCATAGATTGAAACCTCATCATGAATTTTTTTTAAATAATTTGTTTAAATTTATTGAAATAATCTATTAAAATATATGTTTGTTTGTTTACATAATACATATATGATTCTTAACATTACTTATATTAGTTAATGTAATATATATTATTAAAATACATAGAAAGTTGTGACCTGCAATTTTTTGCCTTGAGATGTTCTGACTACAACTTAAAATGAGGGAGATGTGTAAATGGAGACATGCTTCAGGATTTAACACTTCACTTTAAAAAAAAATTATATATTGTTAAGTAAATAAAAAATATACAATATCTACCCATATAAAATCAAAACTAAAGAGATATAATATTTCTTTATTTTTAATAACAAAATTATGAAATTTTAGTAACATTCCAAACATTTCATATATAGCTCTTATTTACACTCAATTTATAACATTTTACCCAATAAATCTAATTATCAACTATATTTGCAATGCAATGTGAAATAAGAAGTTGAACTTTATTATTATAAATTTCTCATGATTCAAATGGAAATAGAGTACTACTACTAATCTTTCTTTCTATTTGTTACAAGCATCCTATTAGTTTTTTTATTTTTCACCTTCTTCATCATCCAATAATGTTATTTTTTTACTATTAACTTTAATTTTCATGAAACTTTTGAAGTGGCATTACCTATAATATTTATTATATTATAAATTATACTTAGCAAATTTCAAAAGATCAAATTTATTTAAAACATATGCATACATAATAACTATCTAAATTTTTAATGTGAGATTTGATCCATAAGGATAGTAGATAATTGTAAAGTAAAAATAGGTTTATGCTAGTTTTTAATTCAGAGATAAAATTATTGATCATATAAAAGTTAGGATCTGTACATAAGAAAAGGAAAAAACTACTTAAAAAAAACCATAAAAAATCGAGTTATGAATTCAAATCATTCAAGAATGACAAAATAGAACTATAAGTTATAAAAAAAAATAGATTTCTTAAACATACATATTATTATTAGCCGTCCATGTCCATAAATGATAACAAATAAATTGATAAATTATAATGATAATTAATAATTTTTAAGAACATTTCAACATGAGCATGAAAAAAACCATAAACATCAACATCTCCATATCAAATATAAATAAAGTGGTCCATATCAAATATAAATAAAGTGGTTTTCTTGATAGCTATGTTGACATCTCCATTTCAACATGAACATGAAGAAGGCCATAAACATCAACATCTCCATATCAACGATAAATAAAGTAGTTTTCTTGAGAGCTATGTTAAGACTAAATAACAATGTCTACCTAAAGTGAATGATAGTGTAACACCTAAGTATAGATGAAACCTTGATAATAGACATGTACCACAACGATAGATGAAACCTTAATAAACTAGACCTGATGATACCTTGAGAGTAGATCTTAACGTAAGGATAGATAACCTCTAGTATGAATAGGGTTTAGCGTTATGGCCTTTAAGTTTTGAAAATCAATTTTTTCAATTTAAAATTCAAAATCAATATTTTTTTTATATTGTTCCATGAAGGATCCTAGGTAGATCTTGATGAATCCATGAAGGGGTAGATCCATTAACATAATACAAAACATTGTATATTTTTCTTTCAATTCTAATTTGGCAAATTTAAGGAAATAAAAGGCATATTCACACGTAATGAAATAGTATCAGTTAAAATATGCAATTGAATACGTTCTCAAAACCATTTTACAATATTACTTTGGAACGGACATCAATGAAAGATAATCTTCTCCACTTGTTCATCAATTTTGTATTTAAATTATTTAGTTCTTTAACAAGAATATAACTTAGTTTTATTTTCTAAGTTTTCGTGATTTTTTCATAAGTATGTTCATCTTAATATTAATGAGACCAATATGATATAGAGTTGGAATGAGATAATGAGATTTTAATAGTCAAACTAAAGGAATTCTTTATCCCACAAACAAAAGAATCTTATACACCAATTTGATATACCTTAGTATTATTTATTCACCATATATATATATATATATATATATATACAAAATTTTAATTTATTTTTATTTTTATTTTTTAAACATATTTTTATATAAAATGTTATGAAATTTTTTAAAATATCATTTTCATGTAGATGAATAATTACATAACAACAAAAATATTTTATATTAACTTTTATAAAAATAAAAAATAATTTGATAATTATTTATATGTACAAAATAACTTTTAACATAACAAATTAAAATATATACAAATAAATAAATTATTTTAAATAATAATTTTTACACAACAAAAAAATATATATACATATATAAGCTAATGGAAATTATTTGTGTTTTTTGTGTTGACCTCACACAAAACTATCAATCATTGCACTTATATAGTCACATCTCGATGCTTTCGATGAATCTGCTTCATGACAAATTAAGGTTTGGAATAGTTATGACGATCAATAATTAAACTTATAAATTGACAACACGACGTCTTGCATGAATCTATTTTATTATAAACGCGAGAATGGTCTAAAGCTTGATTAGGACCTGCCTCAACAGATGTATTTTGTATTTTTAATGAATTTAAGAGGACACCACATAAAACGTGAGCAGCCCAGAATTGTTTTTCAAGTTTTGTTTTGTTTTTTGTTTTTTAGGTTTTTTTTAAGTATTTTTAATGAATTTAGAATTTAAGAAGACACCACATAAAACGTGAGCAGCACATATTTGATTTTCAAGTTTTGTTTATTTAAATGAAAATGATGTAAACTTTTTTACATCATTGCATGTTTCTTGTCTTCACGTGTTTGTTTTCAATTGATGGTCACTCAATATTTGATGTCATCACATGTTTGTTTACATATGTGATGAGATGATGATATTTCATTCAAATTAAAAAATAATATATAAATTAATGAAAAGCAAGCTAGTAATTGTTAATGGATAGCGTGAGATGTATGATATAATTGTTTTGTAACGTTTGATAAATTAATACATTTACATTAAGTACTTATGTATGTTATATTTTGAAGCAATTTTTCAATAAATTAGATTAATTAAGAAGATAAACAATAGACATCAAGTTCATACATACAGATGTTTTTCACTATTTTATATTATGATTACATAATACTGCATATTTATATATTAAGTTTGGTATATTATAATCTATTTATTGAGAGAATATCTGAACCACACATTAATCTAGGAGCCAAGTAGTTGGAGAAGATCTTTTACAACCAACTAGATCTAACAATCTCCTAAATAACAAAAGAAAACATCTCAAGTAGAGATAAACTCTACATTATAATAAACAATACATTAGCAAACCACATACTAGTCACTCTATGAACATACTTCTATCTACCGAGATTCATCATCATTTGTTTTACAAACAAATGACAATGTTAATACAATTGGAATAATTTACAAAATCTAAAACTAATATAACTATTTTCTCTATTCTAGAAATAAAAGTTTGTCCACTTTTTCTTTCACATCAAAGACCATGAGGCTCTACTTAGAGGAATGGGTTTCCATTGGAAAAATATCATTGCATACCATCCAAGAGAGTGGACCACGGGACCACCCATATGCATCAGTAAATGGCAGAGAATCATTTGCATCTTTCCCATGCCCATGATGTCGAAGATCACCGATGTGTAGAACAGGAACAAGTTGTTCCTTGTCAATTTTTGGAGCACTAGAATGCACATCCCCACGAGTAGTTACAACTTGTCTTGGTGTATTTGAATTTTTCTCTCACAGATAGGAGCACCTTTTTGTTGGATAAAATTCTTGAATTCCTGATAGGAGCACCTTTTTGTTGGATAAAATTCTTGAATTCCTGGCCCTCCATGCGGGAAGATACTTCAACAATGCCACCCCCACAAGAACACAAAATCTTCATAGAAAACATGCATATCTCAACAAGAAATCTACTCCACTCGAATATAATTCTACATATTTACAGAGGATTATAACTCACATCTCTCTCATTTTCTTGGGCCCTCTCATGAGGGAGTTAAGGCTAGACCAATTTTGGTACCAAATTAAGAAAATAAATAAGATAAATGATGCTTATACACACAAACCATTCTAATGATTTTATGTTATCATCCCACAATATTGAATATTTATACATCAAGCTTGACTTAATATAGATTGACTATTTTATCCATACAATCTATTTCTTGAGAGAATATCGCAACCACATACTAATATAGGAGTCAACTAGTTGGACAATATCTCTTAGAACCAACTAGATCTAACAACCTCCTAAATAATAAAATCAAACAAATCACGTAGAGATAAACTCTGCATTGCAATAAACAATACATTAACAAACCACATTATAAATAATCCCACATTAACAATAAGACAAGTGGATTTTCTAATTCCAATAAGATTTTCTTAGGACCATGTGATAACTAATTGATCAAACAAAAATATGTACTTTCTGCAACACCCTGGTTTTCAAACCTCAAACTAGCGATCTATATTGTATATGTAATGTATGGTCGAAAGCCAAACTGATGTAATATGTAAACGATGTAAATTGGTATAAGGAATAAAATGTATCATCGACTCGATGGACATAGATGGAGATTTTGGGGGTAAGTATCCACAAGAGAGGGAAGGGGTCCAAGAGGGAGAGTTTACTCACGTTTATTAAACCCAAACAATTTATTTATAAATTATCCTTTCCATGAACCTTCCATTAGTTGTTGAGTGTTCTAGAGCTACTACCCGACTACCCAGGTACTAGAGAGTATCTTTCCGAGTGTTGTTATTGGTGAAACTATAGCAGTCGGGCGATCGATCAGTTTATCTAAAGAGGGATTCAGGAAATCTAGGTCGATCTGTATACAGGTGTTGTTGGATGAACTAGCACTCGAAGGGGTACCAACAGGGGTTACAAGGGTGGCCAACAAATGTGTGCTTAATAACCAGTTGTATTTCCTGCATGTATGAATCCCTCAACCGTGGGCTTATGCGATTAATGACAGATCTATGTAGCTTAAAGACCCTGGAATATGTCTCTACCCTGAAAAAAATTAACCCACAATTTGTTGCCGAGGAAAGTGCTCTGATACCACTTGTAATATTCCATATATAAAAAGTATGCATAACATAAATAAAATGCTAGAAATGGCAGATAAACAACAATATCACTCGAGGGGGAAACCTCCAGTCAAGCAGAGCTCTATTACAATAATATCCAAGAAAGGGTTCTCATACCCTCGACTCCTATTTATACTAATTATGTCTATAAAAAGAACCATCTAGAGGAATATCCTTCTAGAAGCGAAAGCTTCTATTAGGTATTCTTATATTCGACTTATTCTACCTTATTGTAAGGCCTTATTAATATTGATCTTTATTACATCCGAATATATTGTTCTACATACTTGAGGGTTTAGGTCCCTAACAATATTCTAGATCCCAATCATTGAATTCATGTAAGAGAGTGGGTCTCAGAGTCACATCTCATAGTTATTGAGAGAATGGGGCTGATTAAAATCAACTTGGGGAAGATTTAAAATAAAACAAACAAGAGAAAGATGGGAAATTCGTATGGGTAGGAGACCAAAATTACAGATTCACATTTTTGCATGAAGAACAATTTTTACATGGAGGTTTATGGATATCAAAGAAGTTTCAAGTGTTAAAGCTTGAAGGTAGTCTTTTTGGGAAATTTTGGTAGTTGTTTGGAGCTGGAAATTCATCGAGAAATATGTTGCATTCCTATGAGTAATGTCTTGTTAAAAATTCTCCAAGGAAGCATGTGTTTTTCTACTAGGGAAATTTTTGTTGCAGCTATGTATTTCCTAAGGTCCCAAAAAGTAGAATTCTTGTGCAACCTATGCTCGAATCCATCGAGGAGAGTGGAAAAGATTGAAGGACCATGAGTAGTGAAGGGGGGTGGGTTCCATCACTTGGGTTGTGTAGGTTGAGGGGAAGAGAGTTGGTGGACTAGAATTAGGTATGAGTGTGATTGTTGAGAGTGGGACATTACCCAGCCTTAGGGATCATCGTCTCTTGTGGACTTGTAGACCCAACTCAGGGGTAACTTGCTATTCAAAACTAGAGCAACATTTCTACGGTTCGGAGGAATGTTCATCCTTTGTAGTAGGTTGCATACCTTCATAAGATAAGTGTTATATTTGTTGTGTTCATTTATGTTAAATGTTGATACAGTTGTTGTGCACATTACTTTGAGTTATATTAGTTAAATGCTACTTGTTTTGAGTAGAAAGATTCCTTAAAATATCTATTTATGTGGTTGAATATTGTTATGTGTTGTTTAGTTGTCGTTGTGCATACTTATAGTTGTTGCAATTATTTTTTTAAGCAGCATAGATAGTTGCACGAGTTTGAATGTCATGGTGTGTGTTATTTCTGCATATATATTGGGTATCATACAATTAAATTTGGTCATTTTAGTAGTGACATGACCCAACTGGGAGCTAGGTATGTTACAAAGTGGTATCAGAAATTAAGTTCAACACTAGACCCCTATGGGCCAAGAGCGAGTGTGAATTTGGACAAATTCATTGTCATAGATTTTGATATGTGATGAATTTGAGAGAAGACAGTGACAACCATAAATAAATCTCCAATTTCATGAGAAAAATTTGAGATATGATTTCCTCATAAGTATCTGATAATTTTTTTTGGAATTAATCAGTCAAATTACATAGTTAGATTCGACCTACAAGGTCGAAATTCACATTTTAATGGAGGTTGAATGAGCTAGGAGAGCTTGAATAATCGATGGACAAGATCACACTCAATATCGAGATCAATGACTTGGATTCATTTTCATAAATTTAAAAAAGTATAAGGATTTAATATTTTGCTAAGGTCTAGTAGATCGACAACTTGGATTCATTTTCGGCCATTTTGAAAAAATATTGAATTGATGACCAATATTTATTTTTAGTTGTTTTGGAAATGGATCAAATAAACAGTCTGGATTCATTTTCTAGTGTTGGGATGTTGGGGCTGAATCAATGGTCAAGATTCAATTTAAGGGGTTTGGGAAATGGATCATATCATCAGTCAAGGTTCCTCAACAAAGTCAGGCAATGTTTGATGGATCAATGATCGAGATCATTCTAAATGGTAGATCAATGATGCAGGTTCATTAGAGTTTTGATTAAAATTTTCTAAGTGTTTGAATTTTCCAAAGGAAAATGATGGTAGCTAATAGTCGGTGGTCGAGTTTTCTAGTGTGGTGAAATGTTTAGTCCCAAAATGAAATCAGTGATGGTTGATCACTGATTTTTGGGTTGACCGGAGTTGTGAATTTTTTCGTCACTCTTGTAATCTTATAGATTACAACGACATTCACAGAGAGACTACATCAAAGCACACACACATACTCACAAACGTGAGAGAGTAATTGGGAAGGTAAACCGATCCATCATTTATTCTTTAGTCATGAGTATAATACATATGAGAGATGGTTGGAGCGGTTGTACCCACTCCAACTAATCACTCCTTAAGATCTTTTATGTTACATAATTGTACTTACTTACGTATTTATCCTTATTACATATGTATTCCTATATTCACTTATGTATTAAAGTATGATGACTATTGCAAGGGCCTAAGATGCCTCCCAACATCTCCCCCACACTGAATTCCTTGCTCGTCCCGAGGAAGCATGCACTAATGTTCTAGGTCTCTGGTGCTACAGAATTATCCTCATTTTGTACCACCCATCCATACCAGTTTGCATAGATAACTCAGCCGCAACAACTGCCAGCTAGATAGGGTGATAGACATATACAAGGTTTACTGTGATTAGCCTCTATTGTATTGAGTGACTATATATTATAGGTCCCATCTCCTTGATCTCCATGTTCTACATTCCTCATCAAGAGTTTCCTTGGCTATTGTTATTTCCAAGTGGGTTGCTCAGTTTAGACCTAGACTGCTCACGCACTCTGTTAGGATTTTTCTTTTGGAGGATTCGTTATAGGGGATCAATGAGGGTCTATGCCATTGGCCACTCATACCATTCTTTTGTTGTCACGACCCAAAAACTATTCTGCAACTCTTGTACTCAGGGGATCAATTAATTTGGTTTTCTTGTCATCATCTTTTCTTTAAGAGCTTTGTGTGTGTGTAAAATGTCTCTCTTGAATGCCTTCGACCGTTGTTCACCATAAGTGATCTTCTCACTTACCCTCTCCAAAATTTTCCTCTATCAATGCTCATTTTTTTGTTCAAGTACTTAGTCATTGCTCTGTTTCTTATCAGTTGTTGCTCCAAGAGTCTTGATTTATCCTCATATGCTCTATCTATTTCGGGTTGGTGCTTTTTAACATGGTTGTGATGCAACAATTCTAGCAATGTATGGAATCTTGCATTTGTATATTACATGAAGGATGGCTGACTATAATTACGACTCTAAGAGTTAGTAAAACATCAATACATAGTGCTTTCCTATGCATAGCTTAGCTTCATGACATTCACTGAGTATCGACTAAACCTAGTAAGACACTGATCTTTTCGACTAAAGAATAACTTATATTACAATGGCAAAGGGGATCACCTTCCTTTGAATTCTCACGTTTAAACCCCTCCTCTATGTATCAACTCAATTTTCTTAAATGTGTGATCAATCAACATGCATATATATATATAATTTTTTCTGACTTGACTTAATTGCGTCTCGAATATGTTAACACATGAGTCGACTCGATTCTCTTCCTCTATGGGTCGACTCGACCTGCTTGCTTTTACAACTCACTACATTAAATACTCAACTAAACTAATGTCCTTCATGGAACATATTATTCGTAAAGTTTCTACTCCATAAACAACTCTTTTACAAGACTTGATACCACAAGGTTAATGGGTAAAATATATTGGACATCTATTTTCACCGAGGCCAAGTCAATGGTCGACTTCCTTTAGTCGGCTCCTTGCCAGGTCGACCCACATGTGGAGTCAATCATTCTCGTCCAATCTTTAATCCGCGTTTCGACAAAGTCAAGCATTCACATCATCGACCAAGACTTGACTCGGTCGATTCATTCTAGATGTCGACTAGCCCCACGATCTATTTGTTTTGCAGTCAATTCGCCTTGCATAGATTTCGATTTTTCTTCCAAGTCCTCCATGGATTCTTTATTTTTGTGTACATTGAAAAATTTCACCACTAATTAGCTGCAAATTTGATATTCATCCGATCATCCGTATAGTTTCAGAGTATTTGAGATCGACATGAAAATGAAAAGCCCACCAATAATTTGGAAATACTGTCAGAAAAATCTATTTAGACTGCCATCTGTCTTAGATTTTTATGTTTCCATAAGCACGAGTTTCTATTGATCAAACCATAAATGTGTGAACCTTTGTTTGTATGACTACTTTGTTCAAGTGTGTAACCTTTCATTTGTAAAGTGCAACCGACCATTCAGAACTTTGATTCCCGGTCGAATTACAATCTTTGGTCGGTCGAGTCGATATTCGTTCTGTTAGGTGAGTCGACTTACGTCAAAAAATTGTTTCCACTATGGAGGGAACCCGAACAGTTGATAAAATATACAACCAACCCATAACTGTTGGTAAACCTTGGTTTTGGGCATAAATATATGTCTCTTCTTTCTTTCTGTAGGTCCTTCTACCGATTTTTTTTTTTCTGGTCGACTGCGTTATCGACTTCTCCTTGAGTCTGCTCCATAGAACTAGCATAGTCGCTAACTCGCGGCTGAGAATGTGTAAAGGTATTGGCTGAAAACTCGTGCCTTCAATATAAAACGTATGTGGTAATCCGTAATCCGTCTGTGGTAATATGAA
>CBVK0103389485.1:0-17619 GCA_900067695.1 Picea abies | reverse complement strand
TGCTCGGCCTCCAACAACTCTCCAAGTGTGGAAGTCATCCGGACTCTATAGACTTCATGCAACAGAAGTCCTTGCGCACAAAGCGCTATCCGTCCTAAGCTCCTCCTGTCGCTTCGACCTCTACAGAAGCTCGATTCTTCTTCTCTTTCTCCCGCAGATGGAGAATATAAGGCTTCCTGACAATCTTCCAACTCAAGCAACCTATTGCTGAGTACTCTGGGTATTCAGTAACCCAGTAAAATCTCCCTCAGTGGATGCTTCCTTCAGATGATAGAACTCAAAGAGTTCCTTCCTCCTGTACAGTCTTCACATTTACTCAACGCCCTCCTGGCAGAGTCTCTTCTCCTCTTTCATAGAACACTCAACAGTTCTTTCTTCCTGTGCACTTATGCACTCGCTCGATGCCCTCCTGGAAGAGCTCCCATAGAATCCTCAGCAGTTACGCTTTCACCTTATGCTTACGCACTTCGCTCAACGTCCTCTAGACGGAGCTCCTCAGAATCCTCAATAGAATTCTGGTCTTCTTGAACTCACATCTGAGTTCTTTCCTCCGCGTACTTCTGTACACACGCTCGACACCTTCTTGTAGAGCTCCTGCAGAACTTCTCAAAGGTTCTGTCGACAATAGTGTCTCAGCTACACTACTTTGACTATTGAGGTGTTCAGTAACCCCAAAATTCCTCCTCCTGTATCAGTTGTTGACCTCAAGGCTGGTGCTCTCAGCACGTCTTTGTCTAACTCCTTTGAGTTCAAAATGCAACTCTATGCATGGCCATCAGAACCTCAACGTTCTGTCACACCCACCTGATGTGAAGCCTCAAAGACCCTCAACCTGAAATCAACTCAACTCCCTGCAAAGGCATGATAACAACATACAATTACAACATAAAGGAAAACACTCACATGCACACACATAAACAGAATATCATGCAGGCGGCTCTTCTGCTCTACATGTAGATTCTACTACCCAACTCCTCTCAAATGATATCTCAAAGATATCTTTTACATGAGGCAGCTCAATTGAGCGCTTTCCTCCAGGATTTACCTACCCTATTGATTTACAATCAATGGACTATCTAGTCTGCTATCCAGAACTAGATCTCAGCTGGTCTATAATAAATGCCTATCTTATCTACAGCCTGCGCAAAGGCATGGAATTCGTGGCTCACCAGCCTAAGACATTTATTTACATTCAATTCAAATTCAAAATGAGGCTGCGCCTCCCTTTCAACCCTGCATGAGTGCACGCTGACGTGGCTGACTGGCTGGCATGGAGAGATGCTCTTGCATCACTTAGCCTGCAAACTGCTAATAAAATTCCACAAAGAAGAAGTACCAACATGAGTTATTGCAGTTGCAGCTCAATGCACGGAAGGCACCTTAATGAGTTGGGCACCATATCTATTGAACTTATTTCAAGAGGACTACAAGGATGCAGAGGACCTAGGCACAAAGTTCCATTACTCATGGTTGATCACCCTAATAGCCTTCATGGGATGGAGAGAACCAGGGTATGTAATATTTTGTACTAGACCACAGCCAGTGGGAAAGAGATACCTATTACAGAGATCTGGGCCATAAGCCAGGCATAAGAGGGAGACTGGAACCATATTTGAAGCATATCTATGATACATACAAGAAACTATCAGTCGATCATGGATAATAACATTAGAGGCTGTCATGTGATATTTGGACATCACCAAATTCCGAGCTACACGACAAACCATGTGGATACAACCAAGGCAGGATCCAGATAAACAGTGGCTACAAATGCGCTACTGCATCACAGAGGGTGATATCAATATGGTCGTCAACGAATGACCTGATGAATGGAGGATCCCATCCATTACCCGGGAAGTACCAAAAATAACAATAGAAGGAGAGGCAGTGCAGGCATAAACACAGCCTCCAGAAATCCCAATGCCCAAGAAACCAAGGACGGGCCAAAGAAAGTTGACTCAGGAAGACGAAGGGTCACAGAACATGGGGACCCATAAGGGGAAGAAATCAACTACACAACCAACCAACGGATAACAGAAATAGGATGAGGGAGCACAGGAGACCACCCAAAATCCCATCACACAAGAACCAAGGGGAAATAAGAGACTAGCCTCACAGTCAAGAGGTGCACACAAGAAATCAAAGGCACAACGAGCATCACCGGACTATACGATCACAGAGGATGATGGGTAAATGATCGCCATAATGGTCTAGGATTTTCTAGTAGAAGACTTCAATCATGCAACACATCACAGGGATAAACTGAAAAAAGAGCTGGCAGAAATGGGATAGTTCCTCAAGAAATTTGGGGAAGTACAGATAGCAAGCAACAACAGAGGCATAAAGCCATCGATGCAATATACCAAAGAAAGAGTGGAGGTAGAAGAACGAGACTCAATCCACTCAATGCCACATGAAAACGAAACTATCTACATCAAACCTAGCATGTTGTGAATGGATGAAATTTGTGGGATAGACACCCTTGAAGGATTTAGACCACATCCAATTGGTCTTGACACAGATGCCATCAAGGGCACTACACAAATTCCAGGTTAGCATCGACCATGAGGTACAGTCTCGTGCACATAAAAACTTAGTCGATCTACAACAAGAAATGAAGAAGCGAGAGACGCTAGAAAAATTTTGTGAGTAGGCCAAGTCCAAAACTCAAGAGGAGAAAGAACACATGAATGAACTGGAACAAAGAGTGGGGGGAATTTTTGAGAAACTCCCAAACACTGCATAAGGAGATGAACTCTCAGTAGGAGAAAAGATCGCCCAGATTGTGCAGGCAATTGATCAGTATCAAAAGGAGATCGAGAATCTCTGAGAACAGCTCACACCAACCAGTCCCCTAGAAGTGAAGGAACAAAGGAAGCAAGAAGAAGCAGCGCAACTGCAAGAGATAGAGTAGCAGGTTATCACAACAACTGAATTGTTCAATAAAGTAACACAACTTTGGACAAGTATGGAGGAGGATCCACAAGTCCAACATTGGGACAAGGAAGAGTAAAGGATCAATGCAGCGATCCAAGAACTCAAGAAGAGGCAGAAGACCATACCAATCCAAAATGAGTCAAATGGATGCAAGAGATGAAGAAGATGCAGGCATAACTTATCATTGTGCAAACTCATAAACATCAGCGTCAGGCTCAAATAGATCCATTACAGGAATGGGTAGCTGAAGTACTTGCATAAGCAGAACGAGATAAAACATAGATAGAATAGACCTAGGAAGAATGTGTAGGACTACTAAGTGATGAAGTGGCAATTCAGGTAGTAGACACCATCAAGGAGAAGACCATGTAGGCACTAAAAAAAGAAACAAAGCTCAAGGAAAAGTTCCAAATGATTGCCAAGGAGATCGAGGAAGCTCAAAAGACCTAGGTGACTTAGGACGAGTCACATGTTAGTGTTGGGGGCCAATTGGCACTAAGAAAAAGTGGAAATAAGGATGATCATGGGGAAAGAAAGTGTGCAGAAACTGAAGTAACAATTGGAAGGTAAAACAACACGCGCACATGCAAGAAAGTGTGCACAAGGAAAGCAACAACTAGAGGAAGAATAACATGCACGCATGGGAGGAAGACCTAACATTGGTAGGGTTAGGGTTTTGGTAAATAAATTGTAAATGGATGAAGAGCCCGATAGATATAAATATAGATACGTAGGTATCACATAGAGGTTGGCCTGTTGTACAAGTTTGGTTTTTGTAGAGATTCGACTGTTTGTATCAGAGAGCCTTTTGTATTAGTTGGATTTTTGTATTATTCCATCATAGAGATGTACGATTTGATGCGTTATGTAATATGATTATGAACTATTTTGTACATTGTTGAGATAAGAACAGAGGAGAGGAGGAAGATATGAGGATTAGATCGCAGGATGAGGAGCCTGGTGCGATCTAGTTCACCTCATATAGATCTTACCCATTTCGAGGAGAATTGTAATCGCGCAGTGTTGGAGATGCAGAACTACCATAATAAAAGAGCCAAGAGCCAAATATTTGTGGACATAGTCCAGGAGGGGGTGAACCATGGTAATATCTGTGTAATGTGATGAATGTATGTATATATTTGTTTTCTTTCAACAGTTAAATGTTATGCATAATGAATGAGTTAATACATTGTTATGGAATACAATTATACTGTTTGGAAAATAAACTGTGAAATGTAAATGTGCACCCATGAAGAATAAGTAGATTGCACTCACAATTGTAGCACATGGCTTTGATTAATAATCCCTATATCATACTCAATCCTAGGTTGTAAACGCCCGAGTCTTACAGCCACCCATTTAAATCTATCTCGGGTGAGACTGCATAGTGCATTATGTGTACTCTGTTGCCTTCTAGTTTACCAGGAGGGCGGTAGTTTTAGAGGCTTTGTTGGAAACCCGAAATACATGAACCCTGGTTCAAAAACTCAGCTGGTCAAAAAAGGCGAATAAGTAATGGAAAAACAAACAACCTTCACTATCACAAGTCCATCGATTATCCACCTCCCTTCCAAGGCTTCAACAACAGGATAGACTAGAAGTATCAGAGTATTGTAGCTACTATGGGACTCCCTCCAGGAGAAATCACTTCCTCAACATACTCTCTCACCTGGAGATATTTACTCACAGGCCTGACAACCTACCTCTTCTACCCAGCTCCTAAGTCCAACGGGTAACCTCCATAGAAAAAATTGGGTATGGGCTCTGGTAATGATAGCCAGCCACACCAGTCCAAAGAAAGCGTGGGTAGAAACAAAAAAGGATAAGGCATGATATGGCTCATACTCTACGCAGTCATGTTGTGCTTCACAGGAAAACGATTAGCTTCATTACAAGGGTGTGCAGTTTCATAAGTTACATAGATCGACGATGGAGGAAATGGTTGGTTGTGTCAAGGCTATTTTTGTCTCAGTGCATGCATTAGTGGGGAGTACGAAGGACCTACAGAGTGGTGACCATTGTGAGAATCCTGAGAGTCATGAGGGAACCCCCAATGAGATGAATTTCCCACCTAAAAGCTGCATGTGCCCAGGTTGACACATGTCTTCTTGAAGCTACATGAGCTCCACTTAACACTCATCCCCTTTCCCCAGGAACTTAGGACAACATGGTTATGTCATACCTTAGCCTCTAGGAAATAATAATATAATATTATTCCTTTAGAGTTAAGCCCTATATCTTAGACCTTATTCCTAGACATGTATCCCCTTCCATACCTAGTGGATCTTAGTCCCCCATAACTCTTTCTTCCTGGTCGGTCTACATACAATGATGTAATTTTATTAATGATGTGAGTATTTACATGTACATAATCAGGCTCATTGGCATTAACCTCTGGGCTCTCCAGTATAATAAACACATAATTCTTCTAGCTTATAAACACTCGGTTCACCAGCCTATAATCATAATTACAATTCAGTAGGGGCTCGACCTTGGGGTGTTACAATCCCCTCTTCTTAGTTTTTCACTGTCCTTAGTGCAACGTATTCACACAACAATGACAAGATTTCCAAAATATTCAAAAAGATGTGGGTAATCTGCCCGCATAGCATCTTCATGCTCCCATGTTGCGTCCTCGGGACCATACCATGTCCACTGAACCTTTACAAGCCTTACGACTCTATTCCGAAGTTTCTTTCTCTTCTAGTCCAGTATGCGCATAGGATGCAATTGAAAAGCGCCTTCTTGCTCCACCTAAATCAAATTCCAATCAATCACATAATTAACATCAAGTATATACTTCTTGAGAAATGATACATGAAATACATTATGAATAGTCATGGATGGAGGCAATGCAAGCATATAAGCTATTGTTCCAATCCTTTCTAGAATTTCAAACGGTCCACAATATTTGGCTTCCAACTTGGAACAACTTCCCAGCTTCCTGGAACTTCTGTTGGCTTTCACCTTCAGAAAAACATGATCACGCACTTTAAAATCCCTGTAGGATCTGCCTTTGTCTGCATATCTTTTTTTCCTGTCTTGGGAAACCTTCAAATTCAGCTTTATATTTAACAACTTCTCTTACATTTCCCTTAACAACTCTATCCCAACCACTTCTTTATTAGTTGAGTTTTCCTAGCTTATTGGGGTGTTGCAGTTTCTTCCATAAAGTGCTTCAAATGGGATCATCTTTAGTGATGCTTGATACCCATTGTTGTAGGTAAATTCTACCAAGTGTAGATAATCTTCCCATTTAGATGGGTTTTCCATCACATACATCCTTATAATATCCTCTATCACTTGGTTCACCTTTTTTGTTTGTCCATTAGACTCAGGATGATAAGTTGTGTTGAAGTTCAGGTTCATTTCGAACCCTTTGAGTAATCCTCTCCAAAAATTTGAGGTAAACTTTGGGTCTCTGTTACACACAATTGTCTTGGTTATTCCATGAAATCATGCTACTTCCCTCATATAAATATCAACAACATCAATTTCCTTGTGTGTAGTCTTCAATGGAGTAAAATGGGCGGCCTTCATGAGCTTATCTACCACCACCATGATGGAATCATGTTGCTTTCTTGTTTTGGGAAATCCTGTGATGAAATCCATTGTCGCCAATTCCCACTTCCACTAAGGAATGGGTAATGGCTGCATCAACCCAAGTGGGTGTCTATGCTCTGCCTTAACCCTTTGACACTCCAAACATTTGGCTATGTACTCTGCAATTTCTTTCTTCATGCCTGGCCAATAATATTGGATATTGACTGCTGAAACTATCTTCTAATATCCTGGGTGTCCTGAATAAGGTACATTGTGCATCTCTTTTAAAATTGCACTCCTCAATTTTGGAGACTTTGTTACATAAAATATGTTCTTGTACAAGAGAATTCCATCAATTCTACCTTGTTTCAATTTAGTTACCAATTCCATGTATTCCAAATCAACTTTTGCATCCTCAAAAATTATTCCCTTAAGATTCATCTAATAAATGCTAATGGATGTAGCATGCAGTTCATGCACTCTCATGCTGAGTGAATCAACCACCTTGTTCTCCTTTCCTTTGATGTGCTTGATATCAAAATCATACTCACAGAGGAATTCCAACCATCTACTCTGCCTAGCATTCAAAGTAGGTTGATCAAACAAATACTTCAGACCATTATGGTCTATCCTCAACTCAAAACGCTTTCCCATGAGGTAGTTCCTCCACTTATTCAAAGCATGCACTATGGATTCCAACCCTAAATCATGAGTGGCATAGAGACTTTCATGCTCTTTCAATTTTCTGGACTCGAAACATATCACAAATCCTTTCTGACTAAGGACTCCACCCAGTTCTTCTTTGCATTCGTCTTTGCAAACTGCAAAATCTACATTCAGATATGCAATCTTTAGAATTGGAGCACTGGTTAACAATTGCTTCAATTGCTGGAAGATATTTTTACATTCTTCTACCTATTGAAACTTCTTCCCCTTCCTTTGCAAGGAAGTGAAGGGGTGAGCTATTCTCGAAAACCCTGTAAAGCCAAGCACAATGCAAGGTGTGGGAAAAAATTATTAAAATTATTTACATATTTTCAACTTGGAAAGAAATAGAAAGTGCAAGCCCAAGAGACTCTCTTGGGATTCTTACACTTGCTTTAGAAAGTGAGATAGAGAGAGGGGATTTGCACCAAATCTTAATGATGTTCTCTTGATCCTCTAGTTGCCTATTTTGGGAAAACCTCCTCTTTTTATGGTGAAAACTTGTATAAAACAACCAAGAAAGATTGCTAGAAAATACTAAATATCACCACAATATGTTAGTTTTATGTTAGCATATGTATATAAATTTTTACAGAAAAAATATGAACTTGAATATTTAAATTTTTAGCAAGATTTGAATGATAATATGAGCATAAAATAAATAAATAGAAGGCTCAAATCAAAATGGAAAATTATATGGAGCAAAATGAAGCCTTTAGAGTTCCTCCTCCAATCTTGGGCAACCTGCAAATCTGTAAACCCTTGCTACACAAAGAGGCAAGAAGGTGAGATCTTTTAAAATGCCTACAAAATACTTTGTGAACACTAATAAAATAAAATCACATAAACCTATAGCAATACTACTACAGATTTATCCCTAGCAAAATACTTTGCTTAGGGTTCTTCAAGTAAAACAATGTGAAGCAAAAATAAACAAAAATATACAATGTTACCTCACCAAGAGAAAATAGCATACAAGAGTAGCCAAAAGCACCAAGAATTCACCAAGAACACCAATATATCCTCCAAAGCTTCACTTTATTGCTCCAAGAAAGGTTACCAAATAGCACCAAAATTACAAGAGAAAAATGTGAGAGAATGAGAGAGAGTGTGGAGATATTTTGGAATAATAGAGTTGTTGTGAACACTTCATGTAAAAATACAGAGAGAGGGATTCCTTTTAAGGGAGGGAGAGATAAGAGACCCCTCTTGGATGAGTTACAAGTGTCACCCATCCAAGAGAGAGAGAATAAGTCAAGGAGGGTTCACTTTTAGGGTTTTGGTAGTGAGTTAGGGTTTGAGGGGTGAGGTGTGAAGGGGGGAAACTCATTTCGTCTTGTTAAAACATGAGCTTAGGCTATAGTAAGGGCACACTTAGGGTTTTAGGAACTTTTTCACTTTAATTTTTCTTTTCCCTAAGTTCATGAAGAAGGGGGCACACTTTTCACTAGGGAGACTCACTTTTGGTTGTTGACTTGGTATGGTGGGGATTCTAAGTGGATTTTCACTCTTCCAACTTAGTAAATACATTAGGAATAATTTCCCCACTCTCTCTCGTGACTTGAGACAATTTTACAATTTTTTGGCTTTTTACCTTAGCCAATTATTTGTTGACTTTTGATTGACTTGGACTCCTCATGGACAATGACCTAGAAAAACTTGTTCAATTGAGCTGAAACTTGGTCCAAGGGTGTATAGGGTCATAATATTTTTTTTTAATACTCACACCCCTATACAAAATACATAAGGACCAAATGTTTACACTTTTCATAAAAAATAATTAAAATTTCCAATTTACGGAAAATTTTAATTATTAAAAAATCCTATCAAAACCTATCGAAATTTCGCAAGACTCTAGGAGATGTATATCATGGTCATTTACAAAATATTTATACCTTATTCAACCACTGGTATCTATCATTAGAACACATTTCACTACTTTGGAGGATTATTGAGTGAAAAACTCAAGAGTAATTAAAATCGTTGAAAAGCAAGATTAATTACTTGAGAATAAAAAACACTTGATGAAAGGACTTCCCTAATGTTAAAGTCCTAGAAAACTAAATAAAACTTGACCCATGCTAACATATTACAAAATTATCCCACGTAGGGGAGCGGACATTCCATGGAAACAGAAAGAAGTGCTATGGGAAAAAATTCCTTGCTAAGCCATAAGTCTTGAAACTTGTTGTACCACAAGGTACATATCTTCATGATACATGACATTGGAACCTAGTTGAAATAGGTGGTCAACATGCTTGAAAATCAATGTAGGCTAGTTGTGAAATGTTTAATATTTGACAATGGAGGAGAATATGTGAGCAAGGAATTTGAAAACTACTTGTCATAGAACAATATCTCTTAGTAGAGATATATACCTTACACACCTTAGCAAAATGGCACTGTTGAAAGGAATAATTGGAATTTGGTTGAAATGGAATGTTGTTTAATTTAGGCCAAATGACTATAGGATATGTTTTGGGAAGGAGATGTTTTTTTCTCAAGCTATATAGTAAATATACTTCCAACTAAATATTTATGTGATGTGAATCCAATTACAATTCAGCAGGAGCCCGGCCTTGCGGTGTTACAATCCCATCTTCTTATTTTTTCACTATCCTCAGTGCAACTTAATCATACAACAACAACAAGATTTCCAAAATATTCAAAAATATGTGGGTACTTTGCCCGCATAGCATCTTCATGCTCCCATGTTGCGTCCTTAGGACCATACCAGGTCCATTGAACCTTTACAAGCCTTACGACTCAATTTCAAAGTTTCTTTCTCTTCCAGTCTAGTATGTACACAAGATGGACTTGAAAAGCGCCTTCTTGCTCCACTTGAATCACATTCCAATCAATCACATGATTAACATCAAGTATATACTTCTTGAGAAATGATACATGAAATACATTATGAATAGTCATGGATGGAGGCAATCCAAGCATATAAGCTACTGTTCCAATCCTTTCTATAATTTCAAACGATCCACAATATTTGGCTTCCAACTTGGAACAACTTCCCAGCTTAATTGAAATTTTGTTGTCTTTCACCTTCAGAAAAACATGATCACGCACTTTAAAATCCCTATAGGATCTGCCTTTGTCTGCATATCTTTTTTTTCCTGTCTTTGCCAACCTTCAAATTCAGCTTTATATTTAACAAATTCTCTTCCATTTCCCCGAGAAACTCTATCCCAATCACCTCTTTATCAGTTGGGTTTTCCCATCTTATTGGGGTGTTACAGTTTCTTCCATAAAGTGGTTCAAATGGGCTCATCTTCAGTGATGCTTGATACCCATTGTTGTAGGCAAATTCTACCAAGTGTAGATAATCTTCCCATTTAGATTGTTTGTCCATCACATACATCCTTATAATATCCTCTATCACTTGGTTCACCCTTTCTGTTTGTCCATCAGACTTAGGATGATAAGTTGTGCTGAAGATCAGGTTCGTTCCGAACCCCTTGAATAATCCTCTCCAAAAAATTGAGGTAAACTTTGGGTCTCTTTTAGACACAATTGTCTTGGGTATTCCATGCAAGCGTGCTACTTCCCTCATATAAATATCAACAACATCAATTTCCTTGTGCGTAGTCTTCAATGGAATAAAATGGGTGGCCTTCATGAACTTATCTACCACCACCATGATGGAATCATGTTGCTTTCTTTTTCTGGGCAATCCTTTGGTGAAATCCATTGTCGCCAATTCCCACTTCCACTGAGGAATGGGTAATGGATGCATCAACCCAAGTGGGTGTCTATGCTCTGCCTTGACCCTTTGACACTCCAAGCATTTAGCTATGTACTCTGCAATTTCTTTCTTCATGCCTGGCCAATAATATTGGATATTGACTGCTGAAACTATTTTCTGATATCCTGGGTGTCTTGCATAAGGTACATTATGCACCTCTTTTAAAATTTCACTCCTCAATTCTGGAGAATTTGTTACATAAACTATGTTCTTGTACAAGAGAACTCCATCAATTATACCATGTTTCAATTTAGTTACCAATTCCATGTATTCCAAATCAACTTTTGTAGCCTCAAAAATTATTCCCTCAAGATCCGTATGATACATGCTAATGGATGTAGCATGTAGTTCATGCACTCTCCTACTGAGTGCATTAAACACCTTGTTCTCCTTTCCTTTGATGTGCTTGATATCAAAATCATACTCACAGAGGAATTCCAATCATCTACTCTACCTAGCATTCAAAGTAGGTTGATCAAACAAATACTTCAGACCATTATGGTCTATCCTCAACTCAAATCGCTTTTCCATGAGGTAGTGCCTCCACTTCTTCAAAGCGTTCACTATGGCTTCCAACCCTAAATCATGAGTGGCATAGAGACTTTCATGCTCTTTCAATTTTCTAGACTCGAAACATATCACAAATCCTTTCTGACTAAGGACTCCACCCAATCCTTCTTTGCATTCATCTTTGCAAACTACAAAATCTACATTCAGATATGCAATCTTTAGAATTGGAGCACTAGTTAACAACCACTTCAATTGTTGGAGGATCTTTTTACATTCTTTTACCTGTTTAAACTTCTTCCCCTTCCTTTGCAAGGAAGTGATGGGGTGAACTATTCTCGAAAACCCTACAATGAAACTTTTGTAGTAGCCAGCTAGACCCATGAAGGATCTGACTTCTGTGACATTTTTAGGTGATGTCCCCCTTTTAATGGCCTCAATATTTTTAGGTTCCACAAATATCCCTTCTTCAGATATGATATGCCCCAAATAGTGAATTTTGTTTAGATAAAATGAGCACTTGCTCAATTGGGCATACAGTTGATGCTTTGTTGCCACTTGCAACACCACCCTCAAATGATGCCCATTCTCCTCTTCAGACTTAGAATATACAAGGATGTCATCCAAAAATATAATGACAAACTTGTCTAAATATTCTCGGAAAATGCTATTCATTAAGCACATGAAAACAGTTGGGGCATTTGATAAACTAAATGGCACCACTATGAACTCATAATGACCATACCTGGTCCTAAAGGTGGTCTTGCTGATGTATTCCTCTTTAATCCTTACCTGATGGTATCTCGACTTGAGATCTATGTTTGAAAATATCCTTACATCCTTCAACTGATCGAAGAGATCATCAATCCTTGGAAGTGGATACTTTTTCTTTATATTCACTTTGTTCAACTATATGAAATCGTTGCACAATATTAATGTCCCATCTTTCTTATTCATGAACAAGAATGGGGCACCCAAAAGTGACACACTTGGGGTGTAAATACCCCTTGTTCAGAATCTATTCAAGATGCATTTGCAATTCCTTCAGTTCTGGTGTACTCATTATGTAAGGAGTCTTTGATACTGGAACTTCTCCAGGAATTAAATTTATAGAGAAATCAATATTTCTCTTTGGAGGTAGTCCTGGTACCTCCTTGAACACATCTTCAAAATCTTCCAGGACTGCATGATCCTCCAAATTTGGCACCTTATCCTTAGATGCTTCCTCCATATGGGCTACACATATTTTACAAACTTTCTTGTAACACTTCTTTAGCTGCGTCCCTGAGATTTCCTGGATAGTAAATGACCTAGGAATTCCTTGAGCTTCTCTCTAATTTCCCTCCTCATCTAAGCAAGTGAATTCTTTGTTATGATAGTCTAGTATGGCATGGTGTTGGTCCAACCAATCCATACCAATTAGGAAATCATATGATCCCAAAGGCAAGATGTTCAAATCTTCTTTGATACTCAGTCCATTCATGCCCATTGGACATTATTTAACCAACTCAACAACCTTTCTCTTGGCTCATGTAGATAGTTGCACCAACCAGGATTTCCCATGCTTACTTCTTGTCAATTGAAATATTTCCACTACCTTAGGATCTACATATCTATGACTACCCCCTGAATCAATTAAAATAGTAAGGGAATGGTTTTTGATCATATCTTCAAATTCAATCATGTGTGATTGAAACTCAGCTTGCTTGTTGTCCAGGGCTACATAGATCCTTGGTACTCTTCTACCCATGTCCTCCACTGTTTTAGTTTGTTGAAAATTGTGAACAACTCTCACCTTGTCACTTATCCGAGGACAATATCTATACCTATGATCTCTTTTACAACCCCAACATTCCATAGGTGTCTTCCTTGACCTTTTCCCACCTACTTCAACCATCATGGGCTCTCTCAAAACTGGTTTTCATTGAGGACTATTCCTGAAAAATGGTGGTTTAATCCCCTTCTACCTCTGCTCCCTTTTAAACTTCTTCTTGTCTTCACAAGCCTTCTGGAAAATAGGTTTCCCTTTTTGCTAATCAAATAATCATTTTGCTCTCCTTATGGGGTTTCTTCCATAGTTTTAGTATCATCATACTGGATCTTGTCACTGATGAAAGATAACAGCCCACTCAGATACCTTTGAATCTTAATTGTCTCATCCTTGATGAAGGGGACATACTTCAACAACTCCAAGAATATTCTTTCATACTCATCAATGGATATACTTCCCATCTTGAGTTTAAAGAACTCTTTCATTTTCTTTTCATAATACCTCTTAGTTAAGTACTTATTTTCAAAATGCCTCTTGAATTCCCTCCATGTAACATTCTTCTCTCTGATGTGTTGCACTTTCACAAGTTGACCCCACCATATGGATGCATTTCCTTTTAGCTAATAGATGTCAATACTTCCTTCTGCATGAGAAGAGTAATTCTGCAGTTGGAAATATTTCCTCATGCCCATCAATCATGCCTCAGCATCTTCATATTTCTTGTGCTCTCCATAAAAAGTAGGAGGTTTGATCTTATTAATTTCACCCTTCAGTTCATCCACTTCATATCTCCTATGCTTCCTGATAGGGGATGGACTTGAGATACTATGTTCTCTCTTATGGGAATGATTTTGGAAGTGCTGGTGATGTCTGCTACCACTTCTTCCTCTTCCTTCCTCATCAGGGGTCCCGTGAATTCCTGATTTATTGGATTCACTTTCCTTATCCAATTTATTTTCAATTATTTCCAAGCTCCACATTAGCTTCATATTGAAGTATCCCTATTGCTCCCTCGATCTCATAAGCCTTTTGTTATCTTCCTGGTGAATTTGGACATATTTTTGCAAATTCTTAATGATTTTCATCATGCTCACTTATTTATCTATCTCTTC
This sequence comes from Picea abies, assembly GCA_900067695.1. NCBI lineage: Eukaryota > Viridiplantae > Streptophyta > Pinopsida > Pinales > Pinaceae > Picea > Picea abies. Next base: position 3,290 of record CBVK0103389485.1, on the reverse strand, counting down.
TCCATTCCCATTGGAGTTTATTCCTTCAATTCTCAAATGGACATCCATTCCTCTAAATTCATCCTTCGAACTCTAAGCATCCTATGCCTCCTCCATCTCTTTGCACTATGGAACAATTTGAGTTGATTCTGTCAATTGTTAACTCTGCAAAATGTGCAGTCAACCAAATTTTTGTTAGGATATTAGACTTAATAATTCTCCAGAATAACTTAAATAATTTGATTCAATCAAAGAATATCAGACTCTATTTTCGGTGGGTCTGTGTCAATCAAGAATCCCCATGATTCTATCTCCGATCCCTTCTCTGTTTTTACAATTGACTTTCGGGTGCTAGCTCCTTTTTCTTCAGTCTCATCTCACCTATGACCACCTCTATGACCAAATTCCAAACCAACAGGCTCTTACTCCACAGTTTGACGGTTCAGGCTTCGGATGTTTTCAACTCACCACAATGCCAATCTCCCAAAATCCAAACTCACAAAGTTCGCAAATGACGTGGGAGGAATCAACAGTCCTTGCTCTCTACCAAAATCAACGGCCACAATTAGCTTTAGGGCTCTATGCTTCAGGGTTTCCAAATCCTTCAATTCCACAAACCTCCAGAGTGATAACTCCTCAGAGTGTCAGATCTACTGACACACGTCCATTAATGTCAACAATCACGATGAACTTTAGTGCTTTGGCCTTCGAAAGTTCTTGCTCCACCGACTTGCACTGGATTTCTCTGAAATGCAGGACCTAGTGCCTAACATCCTCTGTGACCATGAGGGACCCCACTAACCATTCTAAAGAAGAGTTCCACGTGGAAAAATACTAGAAGAGGACATGTGGCCCAATATGGTGGATGACACATGTCACATTATAACTAGAATTTCTAACTTAAAAAGGTTCCAACTCACTGACACATGGCACACATCCCATGTGTCCATGTCATCCTTGGTGACGTCAGCAAGCCACATCACTTCAGGACTTTGTGCTTCAGAATATTTTACACTTGCATTCCTCAAATCTCCAGAACTCTAAACTTTCAAACTACTTTATCTTCCGAGGTCCACATGGTACAACTGTCAACATATAAGGTGGTGAAATGTGGCCCAATGTGTCATATCTCTTTTACTCCAACAAGGTTGTCAAATTTCCATTATGACTGACACGTGGTAGGACTAAGGAAGTCCATGCCACCCTGGGTGACATCATCGTGCCACGTCACTTCCGGACTTTAGTCTTCGGAAGGTTTTACCTTAGCATACTTTGTTTCTCCTGAATGTTGATCTCCTGAACTGTTGTGATATCTACAGATCACAATCACTTGTGCACAAATATGATAGCTGAGATTTGTTTGTCACCGCTGCGCCTTACCTCTTGCTCTTGTCTTAATCTAACGGTTATGTTTTTTCTTCGACTGATCCAATGGTCAAGCATTTCTCCCCGGATATGCGGTGTATATCATCTCCAGAACTTCAGAACTTCAGGCTTCGACCCTTTCTTCTCTATAACACATAAAATTCTCCAAAGTTGCAAAGTTCAAAGTACTTATGGGTTAACTTTCCTACATCTTTTCTAAATATGATGACTGTAAAGGGTCTGCCTTCTCCCAAATAGATCCTATGGCCCAACACCATAGTTGTTGTGGTTTCTTTATATGTTTCCATTCCTTAAACTGTTATACCTCCCGAGCTTCTGAACACAGTCCCAAGTATTCTCTTGGCATGCAAGAATGCTCTGAAGTTCAATTTTTTCCCTCTTGACAACAATTTGCTCTGAGATTTTGATTCCATAACCACTTATACGACCTAATTCAGGCTCAGTGTCGAAAACTAGGATTTGAACTTCGATTTTGTCCATTTCGACGACAATTCTTTTCTGAAACCTTTTCTTCAACTTCCACTTTCCTGGACCATCCATGCTTAGTGTTGAAACCATGGCTCTGATACCAGTTGTTTACGTCCCCGACCCTCAAAATCGTTGTCGATCAATTCTACCTAAACAATTGTATCCTTAATTTTTCTACTCTGATACCATATATATTTATATACATATCTAATGCAGTTTTTAAATAGACATAAACATTCTTCTCGTACATAGATAAATGTGGAAATGATGATAACACATACCAATTAACAGTTGTTTTACATTCTGCTATCACACAATGTAATGCATAAATAACAGTAAAGCGTGCATGCATTAATCACAGGAAAAACACATAAACATAACAACATATATATAAATACAAATCATATAGATAACAAAGAATTCGGTACTTATCTTTTAATAGAGGACCACCAACTACATGCAAACCTTCCACAAACCTCCCATCCTTAGATGACATTGCTCATCACACTCAGCAGTGGGTCACCTTCAAGCTGGGACTAAAATCCACTGGGCAAGGGATTCCTAGGCTTGACAAAGACAACAGGAAATTCGCATAGATCAACAGGATTTTCTCCCAGGATCCACTTACGCCCAACACCCATAGACCCTCATTCCCCACACACCTATCCCACCTTGAGAGTGTACACCTTCACTATCACAAGTCCATCGATTGTCCACCTCCCTTCCAGAGCTTCAAAAACATCCTGGATCGAAAGTCTCATAGTATTGTAGCGTGCTACAAGACTCCCTCCATGAGAACTCACTTCCTCATCACACTCTCTCACCTGGAGAGAGTTGCTAACATGCCTGACAACCTACCTCTTCTATCCATATCCTAATTCCAGCAGGTAACCTCCGCAACAAAAATTGGGTATGGGCTCTGGTAATGACAACAAGCCACACCAGTCTAGAAAAAACATGGGTAGCAACATCAAAGGCTATGGCACTATATGGCTCAGACACTACGCAATCATGTTGTGATTCACAGGAAAATGGTTAGCTTCATTACACAGGTGTGTAGTTTTAGAAGTTGTAGAGATCGACGATGGAGGCAATGGTTGGTTGTGTCAAGGCTATCCCTATCTCAGTGCATGCATCAATGGGGAGTATGGATGACCTGCAAAGTGGTGACCATCACGCGAATACTGAGATTGGTGAGGGAACCCCCAATGAGATAACTTTCCCACCTAAAAGATGCATGTGCCTAGGTTGACACATGTCTTCCTGAAGCTGCATGAGCTCCACTTAACACTTGTCCCCTTTCCCCACGAACTTAGGAAAACATGGTTATTTCAGACCTTAGCCTCTGGGAAATAATAATATAATATTATTCCTTTAGAGGTAATCCCTCTAGCTTATCCCCTACTACTAGACACTTAGCCCCTTCCCTACCTAGTGGATCTTAGTCCCCCATTACT
>CBVK0103389449.1:0-11589 GCA_900067695.1 Picea abies | reverse complement strand
TCGTTCTTCTATCAGTTGATCTATTTTTCTAGCTATGAAATCCCTTAGTTATTTCTTTTTCTTGTATGTAGCTTCTTCCTCTTGTTTCCTTCTGATATAATATTTCCGAATCCAAGTCTTACCTAGCAAAAGTGGGAAAGGGGCATTGTTCTCAACAAACTTAATGACTTCAAATTCCTCTTCAGTTGATGTTCCATGAATAATAATAGGTACATTAGTAATTATTCCACATAAGGTTATCATCTTTCCCTTAAATAAACCTATTCTTCCTAATGAAGATACCATAGCAGGCTTTCCCAAAATTTCCCAAGTGCCTTCTATCATAATATTCACTTGGGTTTCCTCATCCAAGACACAGTCTATGTCAAAGTCTCCTATTCTTATATGTATTTGATGTTTTACTTTCAAGATCTCTAGTAAACTGATATCTTTATGAACATCCATCATTTCTTTCAATTGTGATAACATAGTCTGATCTTTCTTTGACTCATTCTATGTATGATTCTCGAGCATTCTCTTATTCATTTGACTTCCTTCATAGTTTTCTTGTCTTATGTTCATTCATTCGACTTTAGCAGTCATCCTTGGGAAATCCTTGACTTTATGATCAACAATTTTACAACAAAGACAAATAGGGCCTGTACCAGGGAATTCCTTAGCAAGATGTCCCGGTCTTCTGCAGTTATAACATAGTGTCAATCCTCTTTTTCTCTTATATGTTCCCCAACTTCTCTTGTACTGCGCACTAGGATCACAATGTTGGACCTGCAATCTGCAAAAATTCTTTCTAGGTTCCTGCATCCACTTATTAGTCCAAAATTTATTTCTATGCATAGGAATAACATATATTTCTTCAGTTCTATCAAATTTATTCAGATCAACTCTTTCTTGCAACTGCACCCTAGTCTTCAGACTAGGACAAGATTTATAAAACATACCTAGATTCATGCTTTCAAAACAAAAATTTTCACTTATCTTACTCTTATCAAATCACAAAGCTTTAAGATCTTACCTCTTTTCTTCATATCGAGTTTCTTTCTTAGCACAGAGCTTCACAAGTCAAGTAGAATATTGTGCACTACAACAACAAATCTACGCAAAAAGATTCTCTTTTATTTCAGTTCCCAACAATCATAGTTTCAGGTCCTGACAACATAAGCATTTGTTGGCATAGGGGTAGACCCAGGGTTCAATGCTTCAACAACACACCAACAAAACCCTAACTACCAACCCTTTCATAAATACCTGTGAAGCAGGTGAAGTCTCACCCGAGGTAGAGGTAGGGGGGGTTATAGGACTCAGGTGTCTGTAACCAAGCTGGGACACAGATTTGTGATTACAACACTTCTACTTAAGAAAACATGCATTAGTTTATCAACTTTATTCACATTTCAGAACAAACCCTAAGGATAGATTGATGCAGTAACAACGATAAAATACACATTGCACTTAGAATCATAAGTTAGATCTAGCACATTCAACATCAATAAATCACTAAGCATTCATAGATCTATCTAACATACATAATAATCAATGCACTAAGTAGATCCACAGCATAAACATTATAGCACAAAGAAAACCATCAACACATGATATATGTGGTTCACCCCAGTGTGGGGCTATGTCCACCAACTGCTTCTTCTTATTTATTAGTCTTAAATATCTTACATTCATATGCTCCTGTGCACTAAGCCACATAGCCAAGCTTTGCACCAGATAGGTGATCTGTGCACTGAGCACCTGATCCACCTTCCCAAAATTCGGTTAATGCATAAAGCCAACTCCTCTATTAAGGAAAAAGCCTTACATACATAGTCTATTGCACAAAGCAACTTAGAACCAGTTGCACTTAGCCACTACTTTCTCTTGCACTTAACTACATGCCCCCCTTCTACATTACATTCCTTATTATTTATACTTTTACATTCCTTACAAAAAGGCCTAATCATGGGTAAACCCATGGGTCGACATCCCATAACCTATTACAAAAACCCTAATGAAACCCTTGTTGGGTTCAAAAAACAAGTGATATCCCGTGATCTCAGCTCCACTTGGGCACTCCATCTTTGACCAGCCTATCGAAGTCCAAAAGGTGGTCAAACCTGACCAATGTTTCCTCAAAACTTGGTCAAGGGCCAACATGCGCGAGGTGTTGTAGTTTTGGAACCATAATAATAAAAGAGAAAAGTAGCAAAATATTTGTGGAAGTAGCCCAAGAGGGGTGAACCATGGTAGATCATGTGTTATGTAATTGAATGTTGTGTATCTTCTTTGTTGTTAATGATTAGGTGTTAGACAAATGCATGAATGACTAGATAGATCTTCTATTTTACATGCATGAACAAGAATGACAAGGTATTCCATATAAGATAAATGTTAAAGTAATAAATGAATATTACAGAGTTTAATCACAGATCCCCACTCATTCCCCAGGATGCAAGCACCTGAGCATTGCAGCCACCCAAAAGAACTATCTTCGGTGAGACTGTGTAGTGCATTCTATGCATTGTGTTGCCTTCTAGTTTACCAGGAGGGCTGATAGTCTTAGGGAGTTTTTTTGGAAACCATAGTAGTTCTGAATCTGGGTTAGCCCCAAAATGGTAGCAAAAGGGAAGTTTAACCAACATGCACCAACATAACATGAGCATCATGAACAAGAACAACTTGATTAAGAACATGAGCAACTTGATCAAGAACTACATCTAAGGAGGAGATTTCATGAGAGAAAGAGGCATGACATGTATGTATATGATCCAATTGATTTCAACTATTATGCCTCAGCCTCTTCCCTTATTCAGTCACAAAAAATAGGTGTCTCTTTTTTGAGTCATACTATCTCAAATGATCCACAATAATTTTTTGATGTTGTTGGAATACTTGAATGTGATGCTTCCATGACAGAGGAGTATTATTCATTAATGAAGAATCACACATGGATCTTTTTTCTCTTCCAAAGGGACAAAATCTAGTTCGTTATAAATGGGTCTATAGGACCAAATATGCAACAGATGGCTTTGTTGAAAAGAAAAAGGCACGTCTTGTGGACAAGGGAATTTCAAAAGTTGAAGGGATTGATTACTTTGAAACTTTTACCCCTATTTCCAAGATGAATTATATATGCCTTGTGCTTTCACTTCCTCCTTCCCAATGCTAGCTAGTCTACTAGATGAATGTAAAGAGCGCCTTTCTGCATGGTGATTTAGATGAGGAAATCTACATGGAGAAACCTCTTGGTTTTGTGCAAGATTCTTCTCTTGTTTGTAGGCTCCGACGTTCTTTATATGGTGTCAAACAAGCCCCTCGAGCTTGGTAAGAGAATATGGATAGTTTTATGATTCCTTCAAAGTTTGATCGTTGTCATTCTGATGCTACAATTTACACTCAAAGGCAAGACACTGATCTCTTGATTCTTGTTCTGCATGTGGATGACTTAATTCTCAAAGGGATTTCTTCATCTATGATTAAGATTATTCAAAATGCACCGATGAGAAAGTTTGATATGACAAATTTGAGACTTATGCATTATTTTCTTGGTCTACAGGTTCTCCAGTCTTCCAAAACAATCTCCATTTTCAACAAAAGTATGCACTTGATTTACTTCAGTTCTTTGGCATGGTTGATTTTAAACCTACCCCTACTCCATTTTAGTTAGGAGTTTCCCTTTCTTCCAGTTGCTCTTCACCACGTGTTAATCCTTCACTGTATCGACAACTAGTTGGGAGTTTGTTGTATTTGACTCATACCCTGACATATCTTTTGCAATAGAATTTATTTTAAAACTACCAACAATTTTGAAGTTTTTTCTCTCGTTTAATGTAATCATAATGTTCATAGTACCCTCCAACACACTTGATATTTTTCTCCACCGATTTTCCAAACAAAATCCCTTATCTAATATTGTTATAATACCATGATACCCCACCACTTGAATCCCTTACTTAAAAGCTTTACTATTTTAGTGAAAAGAAAATGTAGGCAACACTCCAATTAATTGGCTTAATCTCATAGATACATGCCACAAATCTGAATTTAGCTGCATGACTTATATACGTGAAATATGCATCGATGGGATTATTTACATGCATGCTCACAGAGGTGTATGGTAAATTTTGAAGGATTTACAAGAACATAGCATTCTATTTAACCCACTCTCTAACATTTTACAATATGCAGCAGCCACCCAAAATTAACATTTTCATTCATTCCTCCACGAAGATATACTATATACTCACATATCTTCATTCATTATTATAAGAAAGAAATAAACATTAATAGAAATTTGTAGTTTGACCTAGATGCGATCACGAGATCTTTTCTTAATGGATGCTTGAAGTGGATTCTTCATGATGACGGTGAATGAAAATTTCACAGAGATATCAAGGGTCTCTCCATCCTAGAAGGACCAGTGAAAGGCCTGCACCATTCAAGCTAGAATTAGATTGATGTGCAGAGTCCCCAAGCTGAGGGTGGGACAAATACTCCTACCCACACCAAAAGGCATCATCTTCACTTGCTTTTTTCCTGTGATATCTACCTCATTCTCTAGGTCCAAGAATCGTTGGGGGTTGAAAGTCATGGGATCCAACCAAATGTGAGGAATAAACAACATCCATGATGTGTAGAACTCCACGTTTCCTTTGTAGGGAATGTCACATACCCTGAGCTTGCATTCTTGTGTCATATGTCACCGCAGATTCTCCTTCACCACGACGTTCTGGTATGGTAGGTTCTCGATGTCCTTCTCCTCCATGGAAATCAAGGATATATGGGTGCATCACCATGCGAAGCATTTCCCATTCCAACCCAGTATATGTCATGTCGGTCCCAACACCAGGAGCTCCAAACACAACGTCACTAATTCTTCACCAATGGCCTTCCCTCGCCCATCCGACAGCTCTAACTTCATTGGCGAGTTGATATATGCATGAGCACTGTCATGGGTAGTATCTCCCTCTTTAAGGACCTTCCGACGCATGTTGATGAGAGGGATAATGTTGTCCATCTGAATACGATGCAACTCCCTGATCCACTTCCATTGGTTGGTGAAGAGCGGCCTCAGGATGGGAAAGAAATTATGTATTTGGGGTTCCATAATCAACAATATCTCCTTCATCGCGTCATCCACATGACTGATTATGTCTTCCTCCAGTTGCTTCCTGAAGAACATACAGAGAAGGATGTTGAAAACCAAAAATTGCACGTTGGCCAAGACACACATGCTTCTGTGGTTTTCTCATACCTCGTCTTCGAGCCTCTAAATGAGACGGTCGATGGCCCATTCACGGATCCAACTGAAGTACTTGATGCGTGATAGGTTGAGAATTTCAGAGACCGGGTTCCTTCATAGGGCACGCCACACGGATCCATTCTCAGCCAAATTTACAAAGTTTTATAACCCTAAATTGCTCCATACATGCATACCTGGCATTTGGCCCTCTTACTTGTTATTTTTTCCAAGCCATCACTGAGTAGTTCTTCTTAAAAACTCATTTTTTGAAGATGTACGCACCCTGCACCAATAATGTCTGCATACACACTCTTTCTACACCACTACGACCTGCGTACATACGCTAGCTGCACCATTACAGCCCGCGTATACTTGCAAAAGTTGAAAAAAATAAAAAGTTGCAAGGAGTTCGTTGAGATTACAGGATATTGGGTAGTTTCCCAACTAATCCACTGCCTATAACCCATCACCCAACCGAATAACCATCCTTTTGTCATATAAAAGGAGGTTTTGGGGTCTCATTCCAGAGACAAGTATAAGAACAGTGAAACTCTACCCATTTCACATCCCCTCCTTGCCCCAAGCATTTGTAGCCTTGTTGAGAGAATTGCATCAAAATTCCCCATTTTTCCCTTTTCCCTCCATTATAATCCCATTTGATTTCCTAAAGAGAAGGTTGAGAGGAGAAAGATACGTGGAGGTGCACTTGGAGCTTGGTGAAGAGGATCTCGGACCAGGTTCGTGGAGTAGTAGCCGACCTTGTTGTAAGTGAACATTGTGATATCAATAAAAGAAATACTTTTCCTATCTCAAAATATGATGTGTCAAATGTTTGCATTTTATTTATGCTTTATTTTAACATATAACCCATGATTTATATATGATATTCATGTTTGTAGTTTCCTTTTTATCTATTTGTGAATGTAGGTCAGCCTTGGGAGGAGGCTTGCAGTCAGTGGAGCTATCAAGCACGAGAGGATCGACACCAGACATAGAGTAAAGGGTACAGTTACCTGATCCCTCTCACTTTGTCTTTCACGTATGAGTCTGGGGTATGTTTGGGGTAGTTATAAAAGTAGGATACTTTTAGACGGAGAAGTACTTTTCCTGTCCCAAAACATGATGTGTCAAATGTTTGCATTTTTTCTATGTTTTTATTCTAACATATAACCCTTATTTATGTATGAAATGTACACTTGTAGTTTTTTGTTTATCTATCTTTGAATGCAGGCCAACCTTTGGGAGGAGGTTTGTAGTTAGAGACGCTATCAAGCGCAAGATGATCTACACCGGACGTGGAGTAAAGGTACAGTTACCATATCCTTCTTACTTTAATTTTCTTGCATAAGTCTGGGGTATGTTTGGGGTAATTAGAGAAGTATGAGACTTTTAAACGGTTATTGATATGCCTACATTGTAAACCCTAGTGTATCCATAGGGGCTTTTCCCACTAGCAGAACTGGCGACCATACTGGGGAAGCCTCTAGGGTTTTAGGGGATTTTTGGGGTGTTTGATTGGTTTTATACCTTTTGAGTTTCTTGTTGAGTCTGTTGAGTCTTTAAGGGATTTTGGTCACCTGTTGGTGGCATACCAGTTCTCCCTGCCCTATCAATTTGTTTTTTTTTTTTCTTTTTTAGAAGTTGCAGAGGTGTACGCGGCCTCCTATGGTACAACACTCGTACATACGTGCCCTGATTTAGAGACAGCCCGCGTACATTCGCAAGCTACTTAAGTATCATTTGTGTACCTGTGTCAAGAAGTTGTTTTTAAGAAGAGGTAGTCAACCTCTTCCCTGATTGAGGTTTTACTTCTCAGGGTTTCTTGACTGAGTCCAATGTCTTTGTTTTTACAGTCAAATCCTAGGTTTGATGTCAGTTTTATTATCTTGTTAAATATTTCTTGTGTTTACTTATGAAAGGGTTTTAGGTGAGTCTTTGAGTTTTTTTATCAACCTGTTTGGTGTCTTTAGTGACTCCCTACAATCTACAGTGGGCCAAAGGTCAGTTTTAGTCTTGTCTTGTATTTATTTTCCCCCTTTCATTTGCTTTAAAGAAAAGAGAAAAAAATATTTATTTCAAGTTTTTTCCCATTTAAATCATTGCCAAAAAAGAAAAAGAAATTAGCATAGTGTTGTGTTTTCTTCTCATCTTGAAATCATTTCAAAAGAAAAATAAGAAAGATAATCCTTCTTTGCTAGTGTCACCCAAAAAAGAAAAAGAAATTAGCATAGTGTTGTGTTTTCTTCTCATCTTGAAATCATTTCAAAAGAAAAATAAGAAAGATAATCCTTCTTTGCTAGTGTTCTTATAAGTTTCATTTTTCGCAAGAGTCTTAACAACATTATTTGCACTACCAGACCTTTTGACTAAATCAAGTTGTAAAAAGAATGCTAAAATCTAAAATTAATTAGAATTTTATGTTTGTAGGGTCAACCAACTAGTTTAGGGTTAGAGCCTTGAAGTAGGTTGGAGAGGAAACTCTTCAAGGATTTTAAACAAACATCGGAATCAAAGTTAGGGAGTGTTAAAGTCTAGTGACGTGAAAGTTATCCGGGACCCCCCTCTAACACAGGGGCTAAGCATGAGGTCACGTGACGAAAGGTAGCGGAGATAACCACTCCAAATCCGGACCAAACGTAGTGGGGAATGCATATTGAGGATTTGTTGTGGGATATTGTCACTTTCATTTGCCTACGAAGCTTCGTGGACCTCGAATAAATTCAAGATTATCAATTTTCCTTTATACCACTTGCTTTTGATATCCTCGATAGGTTTCAGACTTGTTATCCTACTCATTGCGGTCCACCCGACTGTCGACTGTACCTACCTGGTGATTGTTCGTGAGTTGGAAACTTAGTTGCCTTTATTCTAGGGACTTACATAGGTGACTACGAGGGTATACTACGGTACCTATGGCATACATTGGGTCAAACTTTACAGAGTATATCCAGAGGGTGATTCTATGTTCAAGTTGCACTTTCATCGGTATTTTTCTCTAGTGTTGATTGGCGTAACTATCCTTCCTACTAGATAGTCGCCTGCTTGATTTGCCTTTAGGAATTTTTAGTGTGTGCTCTATGCTCCCTAGTTTTCCATAGTGAGTTAGTCAGTCATTGCCTTGGGTCTCTGACCTAAGGTGGTAGACCGCCCACTCCTCCGGTCGTGAAGACTTTTCGGTCTTCCACTTATAAACATAGAGCCACCTCTTTATAGGTGTTATTTTTATAACACTATTTCGCTAGAGTCAGTGTGTGAGACTTTTACAAACTTGAAGGATCCCACAAGGGGATAACCTGTGCATAATATCCTCATGGATAAATTTACTGATGATTACAACCAAGGAACCCCTTCACAAGGGGATTCTTGTGCTTTTCCTTTCTTCGGAAACATTGGTGTCCCTTTGATGGCCACTTTGTACATCCCTGGGTTGAATGTGGGACTACCGGCTTGGTTGGGTACCATTACAAATGTCCCAAATTCTATTGAAACTTATCAGTTAAGAACCTTATGTCATGGGCATAATGTTGATGTTCCTTCATCAGTAAAGTCTTCTCCTCCTCCTTCTCCCACCTATGGTGAAAGTACAGTTACTAGTATCTGGAGGTCTAAACGAGGTAGAAAGAGGAAGAATAGGAAGAAGAAATCACCAACCTCTGCAAGTCATGTTGGAGATAGTTCCTCAACCTATGCGATTCATGTTATTGACCCATCACCAACCTATGCAAGTCATGTTGGAGATGTGAAACTAGCCACTGCTAGTCATGCTGGGGGCATTGATTTTGTTGAGAAACCTAGACGGATAGGATGTAATCCTAAGTTCCCTTGTAATATTTGAAAGGGAGATCACCTTACTCATTTGTGCCTTGGCCTTCCAGAGGTACGAAGATTATGGTCCCTATACGCAAGCTCTTCTTATTCTAAGTCTTTTGAGGTTTCCTTGTAGCCTATTCAACCAGTGGTTGAGAAAGTGGTCACATCGATGTAGTCTTCGGTTGATACCACTCTTCTCTTGGAGAGTGTCGAGTCTACCAATGTGGTCGGGCCGATACAGTCTTCGGTTGATCCCACTCCTCTTTTGGGGGGTGATGTGCCTGTAGACCATGTTGGTTCAAAGCCTATTCATCTAGTGGTCATGCTGATGTAGTTTTCGGCTGATCCCACTCTTCTCTTGGAGAGTGTCGATTCTACCAAAGTGGTCACGTCGATGAAAGATTCGGCTGATACCACTCTTCTCTTGGGGAGTGATGTCTCTACCAACTATGTTTTTAGCATTTCCAGTTCAATACTTTCATAATAAGGGGGCATTCCGATCGCTTTGAGAAAAACCCCTCCAAGCCCTAGGATGGTTTCTTTTGATTGGAATGACCTTGTTGAGCCTCATATTCCTTCTTCTGCACCCTTTCAAATAAGGGTTGAAGTTAATTCAAAAAACATTTATCGATGTATTGTGGATGAAGGATCCTATGCAAGTATTTTATCCTCGGTTTGGAAATTCTTGGCATCTCCTGAGCTTGTGTCTGCTTCACATGAGTTGTTGGCTTTTGACAGATGTCCTAGTGAATATTTGGGGGTTCTTCCTTAGTTTCCTATCTCGGTAGGTGAGAATATTGTCTTTGTTGATGTTATAGTGGTGCAAGTCCTGTTAGATTTTAATATGATTCTCGGGCGTGATTATATATATGCTATGAACGTTGTGGTGTCTACACTCTTCTAGGTGATGCACAATGGAAGCATTGTCACTATCGACCAACTGGAATCTAATAATCGCCATCCTAATTCAACATTATTTCAGGTTTCCCCTTTATATGTTCCTAGTGTTTGTGTAGACTCTACCCTGCCACAGGTAAATTATGTGGCATCTTATTATCGATGTTCAATTTCTCCTGAGTAGGAACTTGTTCAATCATGTTTACCTTCTCGAGACATGGTCTCAACAATTGATCTATTGGTTTATCCAATGGGGGCATGGGATCCCTTGCTTCCCCCTTTTGATCCAAGTGATCGTGAGTCTCCTATTGAGTCTGATCTCACTATTTGTAGATCCTCAAGCCCTCGTGCTTGTGATTCTTCATTGATAGACTTTGTTGGTCCTGGCTAGAACCTTCATCATCATATGGAATATGGCTAATTAACTTATCCCTTTAGGACTATTGAACCCCCTCGTTCATGTGATTTCTCAGATTTTGAATTGCCTTCAGATAAGGCTATCCTTGAAGCCATGACTATGGTTTCTATACCCTGGGAAGACTTACACTATGGTTTGTGTTTTCTTCCCTTTTGGGAGACTTTCCAGGTTGACTATCGAAGAGACTCTTGGTCTGAGCCTAACAGTGGACTCTACCTGGACCAGTATTATGCATGAGTCATAGCCCTCTGAAGTGTTCTTTAAGCCCTTTTCAGACTCTCTAAACATGAAAATATTATCGAGCAATCTTGTTGTCCTTCCCACTCGCGAAACTAAAACTTGAAGGCACGTTTTTCCAGTGGTAGTTTACCCCTTTTTCGGTCCGGATGGTCAATTTTTTGAATAAAGGTAATCTCTAGGAACTTCAGTTCGCTAGAAGAGTATTCTCAGGTATAAGTTTAACCCTTTTTCGGGCCTGAGGGACTAAATTTACGAAAAAGGAACCCCCACGGAGTCCATAGTTAAGCGTTTCAATGCGGCGATAGTCGCAGGGTCCTCGTCGACCAAGATATTGATCTCCTCATGCTCCCTCTCTCTCTAGTGGACATACATCCTGTTACATTACAAGTTCAAGGAGGAGTTAACTCTTGCACATTTCATTTTTTCTACGCTTTTGAGGGTGTATGCGGGTTGTCTTGGACATATTCGTGTGTGCACATAGGCGGATTGTTTTTTTCCCACAAGAATACATGGGTTGTCCTTAGACATCTCGCGTACATGTAGGGACACCCTTTTTTAGGAGGGCGTGCCCCCCAAAAAACTAAAAGAAATGCATAATTGAAGTATGAAAATGCAAGAGGGATGAGTTTATACTTACTTGGTCCAAGCGGAAGTTTGTTTCGTCCTCTCAAGCTCCCGGAATCAACTCTTTTAGCAAAGGTGTATTTTTCACTTTTCGGTTAATTATCAATTTGCAATGGTGAAAATGAGTTGTCAGCTTCTATATATAGACTTTTTTGGCCCTTTTTGTCACTTTTTTGAACCCCTTCCTCGTTTTTTCTGGCTTGAAAATCATTTAGTGTGGTTCTTGAGTTTCTTATTAGATGTTACGATGCACTTTGATTTTAGGTTTGGTAAGTTTTTGGGAGACAGGTCACTTTTAAAGGTCCTTTGGTAAAAGTCGTTTTTCCAACTTTTGCATATAAGTTAGGATTCCACCTCCACTTTTTCGTTGTCT
>CBVK0103389447.1:0-11036 GCA_900067695.1 Picea abies | reverse complement strand
ACGAATAAATAATAAATAAATATGATTGAAATAGTGACACAAAAACAGTCAAAGTTAATTAATGTAATCATCGTTTCATTCATAAACAACTTAACTAAATAACACACAAAATAACCTATAGCTGATCAACGAAACTTGTATTATCTTGCTATGTTGTATGAACTCATGCCTATACTATTGTTAAGGGAAACCTATAAAAGAACAATACTAGCACTTCCAGAATACATTCAAAGAAGTATTTGATATTGGAGTAAATTAATAACAATAGGAAGACAACTAATTAAAAATCATGTGATCTTAAGATAATCAATATTTAAGAACGAAAGAAAACTCAATTCTGAGTATTGATATTATCCATCATTTAACATTAGAAATAAATTTCACAATAATCAAATGATCGATTGATCACACATACAGAATGGAATAGCAAATTATGGACAACATATAACATTTAACAGTATGAAAACACCATATGATGACAAGTTAAAGCTAAAATCAACCATAATAACATTCTCATAATACAACAGTAATGAAAGAACAAAATGGAATAAACATCACACAGGTCTAAAGCCAAATATGAATTGCTTTCCCATATTCTTTCTCAAAATCACATGTCCATACTGTAGTCCTGGAATAATTTTTTGGGATAATAGACTCTTAAAGATGGAAAAAAATAATTAATACATAAATGATAGCAATTAACCATGTATTGATAAAAAAAACTAAAGCTAATTTAAATCAATGCATAATCAATTATTAAAAGAATATGAAGATATTATAATGAAAGAAAAGCCATTTTACTCAGAGAACAAAAGCCATTAAACAACCTAGAATTCCATATTCTTCTTTGAAAATACTTGTCCATTCTCCCAATGATTTCAACCATCTGTTATTCCATTTGAAAAGAAAAAAAATTTACAAAAGAAATAATATACAAAAGAGAAAGAATAAAAATCCTCCTCTCCAATTCTTGGATCCCCTGGCTCTGAACTTTCTCATATATTTATACAATGAATGAATAGTCTGGGGGTCACTATTAATTTTCACCACCTGAAATTTGTCTCGTAAAGAGACATTAATATCTCTCAAATCGTGCATTTTTTGGAGAAATTTTTTATGTGGAAGGTAAATGGGTCCATTTGGGTTCTGGGTTTTCAACCGTTGCTTCAAATTCCTCACGGTTTGGCTTCAATCGGTCCTTCCAAATCGCATGTCTGATCTTGACACCTTTCCAAATTTTATCTATTGTTGCTAATAAAATTATTTGTAGCAATCCAATATTATTTTTGGATCAATCATCTTGAACGTATTTGGATAATAAAATCAATCCATGATCAGATCTGTATCAAATATTTGATAATAGAAACCTGTGAAACAAAAAGAAACCTAAATTAATAACCTAAAAATTGTGAATAAAACAAAATCTAGAACAATAAAATAAAAAATGAATTTAAACTAACTATAAGTTTTAAACAAACATTGTTTATAATGATATTAAAATTCTAGAAGCTTCAAGTTAATGGAGAAGAGAAAAATATTAATTTTGGTTTTTTACAAAATCAAACAAATTATAGATAATTCTTTTTTATTTTTTATTATTATTATGAGATGCAAAATGAAAAAAGAATATAATTAATTAATATCACCAAATGATTTTATGAAAATGAGAAACCAACCAAGATATTATTTGATGAAGTATTGAACACATTATTCAAAATAGTCAAACTTGCTAATGAGCAAAAGAATGAACACATAATTATAATTTAAACAAAAGTAAACAGTTGATAAAAATTAACGTTTTTGTTTAAATTGAGATTTCTATGCTCGTTTCTAACTTTTGACATATACTATTGTAATGAATGTCTCATACTATAGTGAATGCATTAATTTTGTCTCAAAGCAAGCCAAGGTATGGAACTATTTGAAAAGGTTGATTCTGTAGCTCATTATAATTGTCAAGATTTTAATGGGGGCCCTTTAAATTTTGTAAAACTTTAGGGGGAGTTGTTGGGGCCCAACACTTCTTTGGGCTCTTAAAAAATACATAGAAAGGGGTTTTCATTGTATCTTGCTAATCAGATTTTCATCTCTACGTATTTGGCCTAATGTCGGCTCCATGTTGCTCTCAACTGAACCTTTGAAGCATGCCTTATACGCAAGCCTTGTAGCACTTTGCCTCTGCGACCTAACACCTTGACCCATGGAGGAATTTTCCCGAGTGTCCTTTTCTTGCACATGTCTCCTTGCTATGAGCATTAGTGTGTTCCTTGCACTTGGAACTAGTTTGCTTGCGACACTCATTCCTCCTTTGTAACCTAGCATTCTTTTATTCCTTTTCAAGCTCTTTAAAATATTGAAAAAGACAAAAAAAATAAAACTACCCCAAAAAGAGGAAGGGAAATATATTTTATTTTTTGGCAGCACAATGAATTGCCTTTGGACAAAGCACATCCTTTCATTTGTTCGTTAATATTTGGGATCTAATATGAACTTAGGAAGTTTCTCTCGCTACATAGAATTGTGTCCTCCTCTGTTTGGTTATTCTTCCAAACACATGGAGAGTTGGTATTGCCTCCTGCATCGTGACCTTATGTCAATGTCATGCTTCCTGAATCTGATCATCTTTAATGATATTTTCCAATAGAAGTTTCACCCAGCCTGAGTCGGCCTTTTTGCAGTTTTTTTCTTGACCTCATGCCCAACTAGCCCGAAATTCCAATTAAGTCCTTGTTTGAAATCAATGAAGTTCTTTGCTTGATCACCGAGATCCTCTTGTCTGTTCCCGATGAGCTATCAAAGACCTCTGGGTAGTGAAGTCGTACACTCACATTACACTCCTACCCAAGTTTTTGAAGATCTTGAAGTTGTTGCTCAAGCTCTAAAGGCCTCATCTCCAGCCATCAAGCATCATTGGCTTCTTGAAGATGGATATTATACATGTTTATATTTGATTTTGAGATGTATATCCGCTGTGTATTGCTCGCAGCTACACTTTATATAGTTATATGACATGGATCTGCAGTGTATTTGATTGGAATCCATGATTTATTTCATCCCGAGCATGGGTATGCCCGCTTCGGAGAGACAATTGTTATTTTTTACAGATGGCACCTCCTAAACTCTGGTCTCGGGCTCACTCGCTTCGTACATTGGTGAATATTTTGTAATGTATTTCATCCATCAGATACTCTTCTGACCTCACACATTAGGGGGCATCTATTATAACTCTAAATTGATCCATACATGCATACCCGACATTTGGACCTCTTACTTGCTATTTTTTCCAAGCCATCACTAAGTAGCTCTTCTTAAAAACTCATTTTTTAAATATGTACGTGCCTTGCACCAATACTGCCCACGTACACATGCTCGTTGCACCACTACAACCCACATACATATGCTAGTTGCACCATTACATCCTGCATATACTTGAAAAAGTTGAAAAAATTGAAAAGTTGCAAGGAATTCGCTAAGATTATGAGCTATTGGGTAGTTTCCCATCTAATCCACCGCCTATATCCCATCACCCAACCGAATAACCATCCTTTTGTCATATAAAAGGAGGTGTTGGGGTCTCATTCCAGAGCCAAGCATAAGAACAGTGAAACTATTCCCATTTCACATCCCCTCCTTTCCCCAAGCATTTGCAGCCTTGTTGAGAGAATTACATCAGAATTCCCCATTTTTCCCTTTTTCCTCCATTATAATCCCATTCCATTTCCCAAAGAGAAGGTTGAGAGGAGAAAGATACACAGAGGTGCACTTGGATCTTGGTGAAGAGGATCCTGGACCAGGTTCGTGGAACAGTAACCGACCTTGTTGTAAGTGAACATTGTGATATCAATAAAATAAATATTTTTCATGTCTCGAAATATGAAGTGTCAAATGTTTGCATTTGATTTATGATTTATTCTAACATCTAACCCATGATTTATATATGAGATGCATGTTTTAGTTTCATGTTTATCTGTTTGTGAATGTAGGTCATCCTTGGGAGGAGGCTTGCAGTCAACAGAGCTATCAAGCATGAGAGGATCGACACTGAACACAGAGTAAAAGGTACAATTACCTGATCCTTCTCACTTTGTCTTTCATGTATGAGTCTAGGGTATGTTTGGGGTAGTTATAAAAGTAGGATAATTTTATACGGTTGTGATCTTCCTACATTTTGAACCCTATTGTAGTCCATAGGGGGGTTTTCCCACTCTGGCACAGAGCACTTGTTGGCGTTGAAGTACATCTTCATCAGGGTATCGGGTGACCTGTTGGCGAAGAGTGTCCCCTTCTATATGAGGGCCTCATGTGCAACGTCTGGGAAGATGATGATTACGAGCATCTTCTGCCCCATTTTGAGTGTGAAAATGGGACCGAACTTCTCCCTCAGGTATTGAACCACATACATGAAGGGCTTCTCGAAGAATGCAACCTGAAAGAGGTTTCCAACTAGAGGCCACCCCCTTGGCCTGGGAGGCAGACGCCTCTTTGGTCGCCTACTCTTCAAATATAGGACTATCAATGAAACAATTAGTACCAACACAACCACCAAACGATGGTAACTTCCATGACCGCCTGCGAGATGTGATCCAAGAAGGATCTAGAGAAGGTTAAGACAACTCAAAACACACAGAAGCAAATCAGAATGCTTAGAATGGCTCTAGTAGACAACAAAAGGGAAAAAAATCAAAGTTCCTAAAACTCAATGAAAATAGCATAATCACGAAGAGCGCATCGCAAGCTTTCTAATGATGCAAATGGCTCGTCAAACGGAGTTATGAATCAAAATTTATAAGCAGTCAAAGTTCAGTCAAACATGCAAAAGTCAAAGTGACATGTGGCACCACTGTAAAGGTGACACGTGGCACAACTGATTTGGCAAGATGACGTGGCATGGCAGACACATGGGCACATTTGACGATGACACATGTCAACTTCATTGGCAAATCAAATTGTGACAAATGGCAGTTTTTATGTGGACCATTTATATGGTGCCATGTGGCACCCCTCCCATGGCTAGAATGTGAACAAGTTTATTCAACTTCCTAAGAGTCGAACTCATGACCTCGTAGTAGCCCAAAGTCCCCACACATTCGCGCCAACCACTTCACCACACTATGGGTCTTGTTTGCAATGTGGTTTAATTATTATTTAAATGTAAAGTCTACACTAATGCGCCAAAGAAAGAGGCTAGGCCTTCGGCCCAAACCCTAGTTACATCTATTGTACCAAATGACCATAATACTTCACCCACCTAGGTAGGGGCTTAACTCAACCATACACTAAATATAGCATATTCCGCTATATTTAGAATTATTCCGCCACATGTAGCAAATGGTCCACCATTTTAGCAGCTCACTCGCCAAATTTAGCCTAGCCAACAAGTCTATTGTAACCATAAGCTAAAATGGGGAGGCCCGTGGGATTCTACCCCAGAACCTCCACCAAACTAGTGACTTAATATAGCTCCTCTAACCACCATGGCAACCGCCACACTTATTGTATAACTGCCAACTTTTGGTATAAAAAGGGGGCGTCTGCCATAGTTCACACACAAGAGAGCACGGAGAAGGGGCAGGCTGAGCGCATCCATACAGTACGGATTTGGGTGCATTTTTCAAGATTTTGGCATGGATTTCGAGATCTATCAGTGATTAATTGCAGGGACAATGGCATGGAAACCGAGGCAGGGGTGTCTTGGGGGCCCGAAAGTGTCCGACTTAGATTGAGGCATGGAGATAGTCATTTTTAGGTAAAACGATGCCACGAACGCAGTGGTGGTGTTGGTTTTCTGATCTGAGCAAAACCTCTGTGGCTTAACTCCAGAATGATGTATACTTATGTATTTTTCCCAATTCTTTTGTGGAGTAAATAAAAAGACCTACCCATTTGAGAGCAGGTCCCGGAGACATAGTCCACTAGGGACGAACTCCGTTATCAATTTCTTTGTGTTCATATTGCATGATTGTGTCTCTTTCATTTTGAGATTTTCCTTCTTTATGGTGTACTTTTGTTTATGCTCATTTTATGCAATTCTTTAATAAGTCACCTGACGAAAAGATCCTGGATCAAGCTAAGACCACATTTCCTTGATGCCTACCTCCATCGCTTATGGCTCTTCAATAATATGCATTCAGTTCTGTATATGTAGGATTTACCACTTGTAATCTAATTTGGCTCTTCAATTCTCAACTACTTATCGAAGGCGGTATTAAATCCGGCCAACTATATGTTGTTCCCCAACCTGACTTGATTTGAGTGCCCCTTGTACCACGCCCACCTGTTTTCCTCGGAGAATTTGGCCCGCAAAAGGAATTATTATCCACAACTGTGACAGGATATAGGCCATATATGTGACATATTGACGTAGAGGAAGTCATTAATTTTCATATATACTTTACCTTCCCTTCCATTGGACCTGCACATCACATTCAATTGGCGGTGGAGGTGGTGGTGGCGGTGTGTGCTTCAACACTTGTGAACCAAGAAGTGATACATGCATCTAAAAAAGTGGGTTTTTGTTATACCAAGTATGTCCCTGCCCACCTTGTCTTTGAGTTTTGCATTCATTCAGTAACTCTTCCACTTTATTTGCACCGCCTCTCCTCCCTTAGAATTATTATTTTTTATTAAATATTTTCTTGTTTTTAGCAAAATTCCAGGTTAGTACACAATTAAAGTTCCACAACATAATCAAAATCATTAAGTCTATTGGTTTTCCATGATTATAGTCACCTAAATTCAACGGTGTTTTATTGGAGTAGAAAATTAATGAAAAGAAAGTAGGTGAGGTGAATAAAATTATTTAATTATATTTGATAGATCGTTATTGCAAAGGGATTGTAAGTCCAGAGCACCAATCGCTCTTAAATTTCGGGGAATCCAGATTTGACTAAAAATTCAATCTCATATCTGAGGGAATAGAGATAGCGGGGAACATGGATATTTGAGGGAATAGGGATAGCGACGAACATGGATATTTGAGGGAACATGGATAGCGACGAGAACACGGATAGAAAGTGAGGGCAGAGTACAAGAACAACAAGGAATTTGCAGCTACAACGAGAACAATGAGGGGATAGTTGCAATGGGAACAATGCAAGAGTTGGAATTTAGCTGCGAGAGGTTTAGGTGGGGCTTCCGACAGTTTTCAGTCCTTTTTTCCTAATAGAGAGACAGGTATTGTCTTGTTCCTTATTTTTGTGTTTTTTCTTGTCCCCTATGGCAATGAAAATACATTCAACGCACATAAAAAATGGGCAAGAGGTACATGTCTCTAGGGAAACAAATCATTTAGGTCAAGTGAAAATTGCCTCTTTAAGCAAAGTAAGGAAGTGGGTTTGGGTCAATGCTAAACAATTTTGGATTATTTTAAAATGTAGAGTTGCTTGTTTAAAATGGGAGCAGACAAGGAAAAAATTGGTCCTTCGTAACAAACTTTCAAACAAGATTCTTTTGCAAGGGTGTAGCAACAACACGACTAAAAAAAATAGTGATTATTCCTTGTACAATCCCACATCCACACCTCTCACCTTGTCACCTAACCTGTATGTGCAAGAGTTATTAAATACCAAGAGGAGATTGGAGGTTTTGGAAGTCAAAGAGCATGAGAGAGACCTTAAAATTCAGCTATTGATAGTAGAAAATCGGGGCTTAGCAGAAAACAATAAAGTTTTAAAAGGTCAAGTGACATTTTTGCAAGAATCCCTTCTGGTAGCAAAGGTTGAATGGAAAGGAATGAAGGATGTCGGGAAAATCAAGGAAGATTATGCTGTGGAAATTAAAGAGGGGATGAACTCTAAAACATCCAAAGTTGAAGGGAAAACAATTGAACAAGAAGACACCCAGGGAATGAAAGTAAGGGATGAAGAGAAAAGACATTTTACAAAAAATTCCAAAACTTGGACACACGTTATTAGCAATTCTGCTAGTATGGAAAAAGAAATAAACAGCCAGGGGGATGAAATGCAAGATAAAGAAATCAAAGAAATACAAGTAAGATAAAAAAACATAATTATCAAAGGTGTGAGAGAGTATGGAAAAAATGAATGTACTCTTGAACTTGCAAGTGAATTTTTGAAGGACAAGTTGCTTTGGCAAGGTCGAATTTTCCAAGCATGGAGGGTGGGTTAACCCAGTGGCGAGAGAGCTAGGCCCATACAAGTCATCATGTCAAGCATACATGACAAGAAAATTCTCCTAGGCAAGAAGTAACTCCCGAGGGGCTCTTGATTTTTTCTAGATGAAGATTTAACTATTAGATAGCAAGAGGAAAGAAGAGAAGAGATGTCAAAGGTAAGGGTAGAAAGGGATGAGGGAAAAAGGGCATGGTTGTTCAAAGGCAAAGTTGTTATTGTCTTTTTCAGTCCTCATTCTAAAATAGGACAACAAGGTGGTAGCCAATAAGCGACAACAAATTCATTAGCAGGAAACTATGCAACAAGGCCAGTATGGGAAAATAGAGGTGAAGACTCAACTTTGAGTCTTGTAAGCCAAAAAAAATAGCAATCATATTATACCCAGGTTTTCTTTAAGACTAGTTTGTTGGAACTGCAGAGGTTATCCTTGGAAGTGGGGACTTGGGTTAGGACCTATCGCGGAAGATAGAGACATAATTTGTCTATTGGGAACACATGAACATGAAGGGTGAAAGACACCTATGTTTGAAGGGTATATCAAAATGGAAGTGTGGAACAAGGAAACTGAGAATGGTAAAGGACACAAGGGTATGGTAAAGGACACAAGGGTATCATGGTCTTAGTGAAGAAAAAAAAGGTTGTCACATTCAATTAGAAAGAGAAGACTCGAATAAACAATTCATTTGGTTTAAAATATCAGAAAATGGTAACGCCATCAGAATTGCAGCATGTTATTTTGCCCCACAAGTTTCAAAAAATTACAAAATTAGGGGGCTTGACCACAAAGACCCCTTTGCAGCCTTAAAAAATGATATTGCAACGTACTCTCAACTAAGTAAAGTCCTTATAGTGGGGGATTTAAATGCTAGGACAACAAGTGAACACGCTAGTATTCTTCATTGTAAGGAAGACTACAATCCCATTTGGCTTCCAGAAGAAATAAATCATCAGTGGACAAGAGTTTCAGAGGACAACAAAATTTGCAACCTTTCTGGGGAGTAATTGATTACTCTATGTGGGGAATTTTACTTAGTCATTTGTAATGGGTTGACTAGATGGGTGAATTCTGGTAATTTCACCTGCAATACCTACAATGGAGCAAGTGTAGTAGACTATGCAATTTGCTTGCATGGCTTGTGTGAGAAAAAAAAATAAGTTTTGATTGGTGAACAATTGTGGGAGTTGAAATCTAATCATAGACTGACCTATTTAAATTTCACTTGTGTTGAACAACAACAATGTGGGACAAAACATCAATGCATTCAACAACCTCCTTCAAAGGGAAGAATTTTTTTGACTCAAAAAAACTATAACACCTTCAAGATAGTGCTAGAGAGGTTGTTTAACAAGGAGAAAATTCCTTCTCAGGGCCTCCATAGTCTTGAGCTAACAAATTTAATTCAAAGCACACTTACAAAATGCAAAAGAGCAAAAAATAGGAAATATGAAACAAACTGCTTTCTGTTTAATGCTTGGTTTGATAAGGAATGAAAAACAACAAAGAAAACTTTGAACGATTCAAGCCAAAAAGAAATAAGCATAAAAGCCTACAAGAAAATTGTAAGAAAGAAAAAAATTGATTTCATGATCTCAAGGAGGGAGGAACTAATCTTCTTGGGGAAAAATAACCCCAAGTTATTTTGAAAGGAACTTCAAATGAGAAAGAAACAAACTGAAAATAATATCACAACTTATCAATGGTTCGAGTATGCAAATAACTTTATGAGAAAGATCCTAAGGTTGACCCCCCTCCCTTGGTCAACACTACTACTAAGCTCTTCACCATGTAAGAGATTGAGGTGGGTATCAAAAAGTTGGATGTTGGAAAAGAAAAAGATTTAGTCGAACTCCAAGAATAATGTTAACCCCTAAATAGTGGCTCATTACCCCTTAATTAGGGCATATTATATTAGTAATTTTATTTTATTTATGTCGGCTTTAGTCCATTAGTTTTAATTATACCTCCTAGTGTCCTATATATACCAAGGAGACATTTTCATTTTGAATCATCTTGTAATTGTACATTTATGTGGGCATAAGGAGGTTTCCCCCTCAAAGAGGCTTATTATCTGAGTTTCTCTCTTTTTCAAGGCATTGAGTACTTATTTTGAGGTTTTTCTATGCTATATTGATATTTGGTTTTTAACATATGGTATCAGAGCTCAAGGTCTTGGGGTTTCACTGCTACATCCGAGACACCTTGGAATTTTCTCTATAACTTTTTTTTCTACAATGTTTTAGAAGGAAATTCTTGGAGGATATTTATTAGATAGATCAAGGTACGTTGGGTTAAAATTTCAGCTCATGAGGCCTTATAATTTCGGAGATACAGCCTGTGCAAGATAGGGTTCTAGAATCATCCTGAACTGAGTCATTGCAAAATTTTCACTATAAACAATTATTTGTAACGTTTTAGACCTTGAAATATGGATTCTATTCACATAAATTAGTAAGGTATATGTGGTAAAAATTTCAGCCTATGGGTCATCTTAAATTTGTATATACACCCTGTGGAATATAGGGTATGTGACTAGTCCTATTGACTAGTCTCAAGAAGGTGTTCCAGGTAAAACAATCATAAATTCTTCCTAGAGTATCCAAATTGAGTGAGACTAGTTTCATTGGATAGTGGACAGTCTGTAGTATTTTTGGTACGAGTTTCAAAATTTTAAGTCATTTATTTTGTGCGGGGCACACTATACAAGTGATATCTTCTGGAAAGGCCAAAAATCAGCAAGTTGTGGGGAAGTTACCGTAAATTCCAATTGGCACACCCAATTTTGATTAGACCTGTGGCATTGATGAAAATAAATATCATATAACTACAAAAAATAAAGTTTCATACCCATAAGGGCCGAAAATTTGGAGATACAGTAGAAGAAAGATTGTCTAGCAGAACCACCT
>CBVK0103389445.1:0-16986 GCA_900067695.1 Picea abies | reverse complement strand
AAGTGAAATCACTTTAATATTTTAAGTGATTCATTTTGGAGGGAATGGATCATGACCCTTGATCTTGAAAAAGGCAAGATCTAATCTCGGCCTTTGGATTTAGGTTTGGGGAAGGTGAAAAGACACTTTGGAGGGAAAAGGTCATTTTTAGATTTATAAAAGAATGCATTGGGTAGTGTGCAAGACACATTGAGAGGAGGAGCATGAGAGATTTTTGAGTAAGCTTGAGAGAGGAAAGAGGGAACGTTTTCCAAGAGAAATAGGGCACAAATCCCAAAGAATAATTTATGTTTTGAGGTTGAGTGAATTTTATGTTGTTGGAGGTCGTACTATATGGATTCGTACAGTCCGTACAACAAGGTGAAGGAGCACAAAAATCGAGGTAGGAATTTGCACAGTTTTCGAGGAGTTTTTGTTGTTGCTGGGCCATACATAACAGTCTGTACAGCAGGATGTTGGCACAATTTTCGAGGTGATGCAATTTTTGGGAGGGTCGTACAACAGTATGGACTTAGCACAAAAATTGAGGCATATTTTGGTGGGATAGTTTGGGTGTTGTAAGTGATTTCTCTTGGATGGAAATGTGATTTTGTTGTTTTTATGTACTTTCTTGAAGATGAATAATAATCTCTCTCTCTCTCTCTCTCTCTCTCTCTCTCTTGTTGGGTTTCCCCGCATTGGGGTTTTCCCTAGCATTTGCCTAAATTTCTGAGTTTTATGGGTTGTTGTCCATTTTGTTTATTTCCGCTGCATATTTTCTTAGAAATGTGTATTTCTGCTTATGGTAATTTATGAATATGAGTTTGGGACATTTTAGAAGTTTATGAAGACATTTATCTCTAGGTTGCTAAGTGTTTGACATAAATTTTAGCTTGCTGATTTTTGTCATTAAAAATCTACATGGTATTAGATCTTTGTCTTTGAGTTACAGTGGGCAGTGTGATTTTTGGGAAAAGTTGAATAGGGAAAGGGTGTGATTTTTTTCCTAGAGTTGTGACAGGGAATATAGCTACAAGCATTAGATATGAGGATCGGTTGGATGGAATTTCCAACTATTTGCAGTGGAAGGTCCAATTTTCAGTTGTTCATAAGGAGAACAAAATTTATAACTATGTCAACTCTATTGTGGTAGCTCCCCCAACAGATCCTGTTGCATTGGAATTGCATGAGGTCAAGGAAGCCAAGGCTTAGAGGATTATTCCAGATGGGGTGAAGGATCACCTTATCCCACACTTGGATGATAAAAAGATTGCCAAGGAGATGTGGGATGCACTTAAGAACTTGTTTGAGGCAAAGAACGAGAACCGGAAGATGCCCTTGAAGGATAAGCTACATGATACCAAGATGGATAAGGAGGAGAGTGTCTCTTCTTATCTTACCTAGGTGGATCAAGTAAAAGATGAGTTGTCATCTATTGGAGAGGTCATAACAGATTCTGAGTTGGTGAGAATAGCCTTAAATGGATTCACCAAAGAATGGGAAGTCTTTTTGAAATGTGTGGTGGGACGTGAGCATCTACCAAATTGGAGCAGGCTATGTGATAATTTCACTTAGGAGGAGATCCGAGAAAGATATCAGAGTAGTGAACAAAATACAGATGGAGTTGATGAGAATGTTTCTCTTACTGCAAAGAGAAAGAAGAAAGGAAGTTCCGGAAGGGACTTCAGTAAAGTCAGATGCTATTGTTGTAACTAGTTGGGGAACCTTGCCTCTTGTTTTCCTGAGAGGAAGAAGAAGACAAAACCAGAGGGGCCTAAGAAAGCTGCTACAACAACCATGGAGGACTTTTCTTTAAAGTAAAACATGGAATTTTCTTTGGTGACCCTAGTTTCCAGTGTCGATAGCAGAGGATTTGGAGGTGATATCAGATGGATTATGGATAGTGGAGCCTCTTTCTACATGACGAGAATCTGGCGAGTATTCCTAGATTTAACAGAGACTGGTTCTGGTCAATAGGTGGTAAATGAAGGTGGTATGGTGAGAGTTGTACATAGAGTTGGGAGTGTTAGATTCCAACTCGAGTTTTGGGGAGTCTTGGAGCTTGATGGATTTCTCTTTATTCCAAGGTTGAGGGTTAACTTACTCTCAGTATCAGCCTTGGAGGATGTGGGATATTGTATATTGTTCAAGAGGGAACATGTCTTTATCTACAGGCAGGGAGTGTACCTGGTATAGCTACAGCTGATCAATAACCAGGTGGACAGGTTGTATACGTTGAGAGGACAACCTTCAGTGTATGATTCAACATCAGATGAGGATCATGGGGAGGCTCCTGAGACTACGGTGGCACCAAGAATTTAGTCTTGCATTCAAAGACAAGAGAGCGAGTATCTTTTGAGCACTAGCAGGAGGCTCATCTAGGTTGATCAAACCAATGCTTAGGATGAAGTGAGCTCAGGGTTTCAGGTAGTTGTGAGGAGAATATAGTCTAGTTCGAGTTCTATGCAGGTGTTGAGGATGGCTCCATTTTCAGAGGGAGATCATACATAGCACAGTGTGATGGAACCATATGATAGTGATGGCAATGATTACTTCCCTCGCTAATAGGGAGTGTTATCTTTTTAGCTCATGAGGTACTTCACATATTTTGTCTTGAATGCAGATGTAACCTTATATTTACACTACTAGGCACTTAACTTTGTAATGGGTTCTTATAAAGTTGTTTTAAAGTGTTTCTTTTATTAAAGTGGCTTTTTAATAAAGTGTACCTTCTAATTTTAAAGTGACTTTATTTCATAAAGTACACTTATGTAATAAAGTGAAATCACTTTAATATTTTAAGTGATTCATTTTGGAGGGAATGGATGATGACCCTTGATCTTGAAAAAGGCAAGATCTAATCTTGGCCTTTGGATTTAGGGTTGGGGAAGGTGAAAATACACTTTGGAGGGCAAAGGTCATTTTCAGATTTATAAAAGAATGCATTGGGTAGTGTGAAAGACACATTGAGAAGAGGAGCATGAGAGATTTCTGAGTAAGCTTGAGAGAGGATAGAGGGAAGCAAAGAGGGCATGTTTTCCAAGAGAAATAGGGCACAAATCCCAAGGAAGAATTTATGTTTTGAGGCTGAGTGAATTTTCTATTGTTGGAGGCTGTACTATACGGATCCGTATAGTCCATACAACAAGGGGAAAGGGAATGGAAATCGAGGAGTTTTTGTTGCTGTTGGACCATACAGAACATTCTGTACACCAAGTTGTTGGCATGGTTTTCGAGGTGATAGAATTTATGGGAGGGTCGTACAACAGTACAAACTTGGCACGAAAATTCAGGCAGATTTTGGTGGGATAGTTTGGGTGTTGTAAGTGATTTCTCTTGGATGGAAATGTGATTTTTCTGTTGTTATGTACTTTCATGAAGTTGAATAATAATATCTCTCTCTCTCTCTCATTGGGTTTCCCCACATTGGGGTTTTCCCTACCATTTGCCTAAATTTCTGAGTTTTATGGGTTGTTGTCCATTGTGTTTATTTCCACTGCATATTTTCTTAGCAATGTGTATTTCTGCTCATGGTAATTTCTGAATATGAGTTTGGGACATTTTAGAAGTTTGTGAAGACAATTATCTCTAGGTTGCTAAGTGTTTGACAAAAAATTTAGCTTGCCGATTTTTGTCATTAAAAATCTACATTGGCATCCTCTTACAAAATGGGCTTAAAAATATTATCTTCAAATAAAATATGATCAAAAAAATCACATAAGAAACCCAACATTCATAAAAGAAAATAATAATAAATATTAGTATGGTGACCCCAAGTTCCCTCGATAAGGAGGTAAATTCCTCTCTCATGCATTGTGTTGGAACCTTCCTTAAGGTGGTGGTGATGATTAATGAAGATGCAATATGAGACTAATCCAATAACACCCTAGAATCAACCAACCAAACCAACAATGATAGAGAACGTCAATGAGGATGAGAAATATGTTTAACAAGGCTCTAGCTCATGAAGGGTTGAAGGAGACAACATATCCCAATAACCCAAGTATGTGAGAAAATGAAGTAAGAGCACTAGATCAGAAGTTTGGTGTCAATACAATAGAGCTTTGACATCAAACAAAACGATAAAAGAGACTGTTTAAAAGGAGGAAAGGATCAACTTTAATAGAATTTGGAACAACCTCAGCATATCACTAGAAATTGCCTTAGCCATTGGACATAATGCACTTTCTATTAGAATAAAACCATAGGTTTTATCCATGGAACCATTGGTTTGATGGGTGTATTTCATGTAATTACAAGAAAATACCCTCTTTGATAAATGGGCCACATGAAACAAACGTGGTAAAGCATGAAACACTATGGCTCACACTACACACCAAGATAAAAGAGGATGTATGAAGGTTTGAGAAAATAGTCCCTTGAAAAGTGCACCCATTCAGAATTGGGGATGTTATGGACACAAAATGAGTGACTTTTAACCAAATAATAACCAAACCTAAGGCATGAAGCCCAAGGATGATTCGGTCACCTAGAAGATATCCGAAATGAGGAACCCAAAAGGTATCACACGACAAAAGATGAAAGAAGGGCCAAATATGAAGGAGAAAGATGAAAAGGTTATCATACACTAAAATAAGGTTAGTGAACCAAGATCATACATCTAACTATGACATTAAGGTAACTCAAAGGTAGATAATTTGACATAAGAAAACCATCATTAGGATAAATGGAAGATCCCCAATGACATCCGTGAGTGCGTCAATGTGGTGAATTCCTTATTAGTACCCCACATAGAAATACCCTAAATGGGCATGTGTATGCTCAATACATAGTGAAAAATCTATACACTACATTAGGTTGTCCACATGTCAAACTCTTGGGTACAAACATAGACCAACTAGAAGCAAAGCATATAAGTTGTATTCACCAAGTTCTACACTTAAGCATTTCATTGCTACATTGTATGCCTATCTAGAATGACCTTATTTAGAAGAATGATAGAGTTCCTCCTACAATTCCAATTGACTCAAATTGTTGCATGCCTACTAACTAAGATAGTTACTAGTCCCATTACATCATGAAAGAGACAACAACTTCCTTGTATCTATGTAGCTTGATCTATACTCGTTTTCTCCTTCGACATATTGAGATCCAACAACCACCACCTCTTATTTTTGGTGGTGGAGATCCATTTTTCTATTGGACTTGGCATACTCATTTCCAAGGGGGAAATAAATATGAAGGCCTTGGAAAGTTGCCTAAAACAACTTGAAGTGCACTTTCATGTCATCACTTATTTGACAAGGAGACAAATTCCTTTATGACTTTAAAGTTTTCTTGGCTCTATGATAGACACAAGGTCTACAATAGTCTGTATGTCGACATATTCAACATTTCAAAGGAAGGAGGTCTCACCCAAGGCATGTTTGATAGTTGTCAATGAACCAACATTCAAAGTATTGAAGATTTAGTGGGGGTGCATAGTCGATTAGTTAACCTTTAATTACATTCATTTAAACTAACATAAATTAAATCATACATGATAATGACAACAATGAAGACATCATCAAGATAGATCGTAATGAGATACTCATGTGTAGAATAATATTCCATTATATTAAGCAAAACAAATAGTACATTTCATAGAAATAACATAATGTACATAATGTTGGGATCCGCTGATGGTGTCGGTGGTTGTTAGCCAGTGTGTTTCCCTGCCTTTGTCGAGTGCCAACTCAGTTCCTTGGGAGGATTTATCTATGTGGAGGGTATCTCAAAATGATAGAGGACATGTCGATGGATGACTGTCTAATTGTACGTTACAAACATATTTCTAATATTTAATTGTATTTGGAGAGAGTAGTTTACAATATTTTCAGTAAGAGCACTACTAGTTATAATGTTGAGGAATATTCTTGGGATCTCTAAAGATGATCCATGTAGCTTATCCTTGCATGTGAATAATGAATTTGAGAAGTAGTAGTGGCTGCTAGCAGTGCTAATAATGTGGGAGTCCATATTATCAACTTCGATGTAATGGAGAGCATGCACTGGTTGCCATTAATGGAGTCCCTGAGGAAGAATGGATGTAATTGGTCACTTGAGAATCACAGTAATCAAAGGGCCCAATGAGGATGAGATCAAGTGCCCAAGATGTCTTGGGATCCCATTTGGAAGGCCTGAAATATGCCCTACCCCAAGAGGAGGAGCTTGTAATAGTGAACTGCATATGGAAATTGGAAATCTACGAAATAAATCATAGTTATTGGAAATCCTTTTCGGCGCACACCACCTGAATCCAATGGCCTTTACACTCACTATGGGTCCACATGTTGCTGAGAGATACTGCCAACTTTTTAGAGATATTTTTTCACTATCTAAACTCTGGAAGAGTCATGCACTATTTTCAATTCCCTTGAAGTTGGACTGTTGAAGCATGGGCTTGCAAGGGTGATGGTGGAACACATATTATTTGGGTCGACAATGTTTAGGATATTTATGAGTAATGTTTGAGGCAAAATCATGAGACATTCTCCCTGGAGGGTCCTCTATGGAATAGTAGGAGGGAATGTGGACTTCATACAGACGTGCCTCAAACGGTCAAATGAAGGAACCAAGACATTGGTTTCTCAAGGAAACCTTGATATGTCTTGGGGGACATTGGCTCCATGAGGGAACATCAATGTGTCATAGAGAAGACATTGGCTCCATGAGGGAACCTTGATATGTCTTAGACATGTTTTCCATGAGGGAACCATGATATGTCTAGTATGGACACAGTTCATGAGTGAAGCATGAGGTTGGACACTTCAGGATATTTGCGTATCTAGTATACCTTCATGTACCCAAGGAGAAAAGGACCAAGATAGACCCTTCAGATAGAAAGGGTACGTTTGTGGAGTACAATGAGTCTTCGAAGGCATATCGGATCTACATCATTGGTCAGAGACAGATTGAGGTGAGAAAAGATGTTACCTTTGAGGAGGAGGTAGCCTTCAAGATATATAGAGGATATAACATGGATATTGATAGTAAGAGACATGAAGAGATGGTTCCTTCTTCCCATCACCCTACAATAGTTTAGAGGGAGAAAATTGAGCCTATTGATGCAATTGATCCCATTGATCATGCAACTCCAGTTGATGTTCCCAAAAATATTGCAGTAGGTCAGAAGAGACCTGCATGGGATTGTTAGGCTCTACAGGAGGCAGAAGGGCATGCAACTCCTCGTGGTACCTTCCAAGAGATCAAGAGACCTCAAAAATATTTGTTTTATGCCACAACTATGAGCCACATCATTGATTATAAGCCTTCATGTTATGAGGAGGCATCTAGTTAGCCAATATGGAGAGATGCCATGATGGAGGAGTAACAGTCCATCATAAAGAATGATGTGTAGGATATTGTTCTGAAACATGATGAGAATTATATAGTGACCTCCAAGTGGATCTATAAGATCAAACATATAGCCGACAGAAGCATAGAGAAGAAAAAAATGAGATTTGTTTCTAGAGGATTCTCTTAGGTGGAGGGAACATATTATGAAGATACATTTGCTCCTATTGCTCGATACACTTCTATCGAGACGATTATTCTCATGTAGAATCTATGGGTTGGAGACTACATCACATGGATGTGAAGACATCCTGTATCAATGGAGAGATTGAGGAAGAAGTATGCATCGAGCAGCCAGATGGTTTCATGATACATGAGAAGGAGTCTCATGTGTGCAAGTTGAAGAAGGCCCTGTAAGGACTCAAATAGGCACCTCGAGCTTGGTATACGAGGATTGATGGACACCTGATGAGTTTGGGATTCAAAAAAAGTGTTGTTGATCCCAACCTGTACTACAATATTGTTAATGGAAAGTCCTTGATTTTGGTCCTCTATGTTGACGATTTATTCCTCATCGATACAGAGATCCTTATTGTTGAATGCAAGTATGCATTGTCCTTTGAGTTTAAGATGAAGGAAGTTGGTATGATGCACTACTTCTTGGGACTAGAGGTGTGGCAGAGAATTGATGAGATATTCCTGAGTCAGGGGAAGTACACAACTCAAATATTGAAGAAGTTTGGGATGTTGAACTATAATCCCATGGCTACACCAATGGTGAAAAATATGAAGAAACTAAGTGTGTATATGGTTAACCTGTATATGGACCATTAGAGATACTTGTAGAGATATCTTATTGGATCATTGATGTATATGGTTAACACCAGACCAGATATTTTCTATGCAGTGAGTGCATTTAGCCAGTTTATGAGTCAGCCAAGACAGACACACATGATTGTTGTGAAGCATGTGTTGAGATACCTGTGAGGCATAGTTAGACATGGTCTAAGATAGTTGATTGAATAATTGATGTATGTAGTTAACACCAGACCAGATATTTTCTATGTGATGAGTGCATTTAGCCAGTTTATGATTCAGCCGAGATAGACACACAATATTGTTGTGAAGCATGCATTGAGATACTCACGAGGCATAGCTGGACATGGTCTGAGATATAATTCTAGTATTGAGATGATATTGCAGGGATATACTGACTCTTATTAGGAAAGGAGCACAGTGGAGAGGAAGAGCACCTCCGGGTGTTGCTTCACTTTGGGATCTTCCATGGTTTCTTGGTGTAGTAGGAAACAAACTTTTGTGGTTTTGAGCACCATTGAAGCATAGTAAATTGCATTGAGTGTTGCAGTCCATGAAGCAGTGTGGCTTCACAAGATCCTTGCAAATTTATTTGGACATGTGCTAGATTTCACTGTTATTCATTGTGATAACTGGAGTTGTGTGAACATCTCTTAGAATTGAGTGTTTCATGACAAATCAAAACACATTGAGGTCAAGTACCATTACATTCGAGACATGGTGTAGAGGAAGGCAATACTGGTGCAGTACCTTCCTACAAATGAACAGGTTGTTGATGTTCTTACCAAACCTCTTACTAGGACGAAGTTCGAGTACTTCCATGACAGAATTGACATAGTAGATAATGACTCCCTTGCTAATAGGGAATCTTGATTTTTTCATCTTCCTGAGACATTCTACAGATCATACTCCTCTGTGACTGAGTTGAGTTGATCTCTGAGAACACTTATCTGAGAGGGATAAGTGGGTTTGGGATTATAACCCAACATCCCCTGTGGAGAGAACATGAGGACACATCCCTTGTGGAAAGCACATGAGGACACGTCAAGGGAGTTGACCTTGACGTCACATGCTATGGGGAGTTGACCCTAGTGTTTCTAGAGGGAGTAGCCTCTAGAAGTCCAGATCGCACTCCTCTGTGACTGAGTTGAGTTGATATGTGAGGACACTTATCCAAGAGGGATAAGTGGGTTTGGGATTATATCCCAATGTCTCTTGTGAAGAGCATATGAGGACACATCCCTTGTGGAAACACATGAGGACACGTCAAGGGAGTTGAACTTGATGTCTCACACTATGGGGAGTTGACCCTAGTGTTTCTAAAGGGCGTAGCCTCTATAATTTCACATGGGGGTGCCATGTGTGATAGATATTTTGATACTACAGTGGTTATGTACCACTGGTGGAGAATATGTGTCTCTGGACAATAGTTGTGTGATACTACAATGGTTGTGTACCATTGGATGTGACTATGTCACTGGACATTAGCTATGTGCTACTAACAGCTCTTGTGTACCACTGGATAATAGTTGTGTACTACTATGGATCAACACAATCATGTTCTATTGGATGGCATTGTAGTAGTTGTGTGCTACTAGCTGATTGTCATGGAGACTACCAGATCACTTGGAGCATATGTGAGTTGTTTGATCATAGAGACTGTGACAGATGATTCGAGCTACTGATGGCATGGTAGTAGATGTGTGCTACTAGTTTATTACAGAGTAGTTAGTGGAATACTAGATGAAGACATCATGGAAAGATACCTCCCTAGCTAAGAGGGAGTGTTGGTGTTTCAACATCGGGCGAACCTTCTCCTAGATTGGGTTGCAGACCAAGGAAAATATGATACATTTATCACCGAGCTGACATTCACTCACAGGGGTGTACATGTGGTGAATGAACCGGGTGTGGTCTTTGTCCTAGTCATGGTGTTTTGACAAGGAATGATAAATACTCAAGATGCTAGATGCTATCACATGTGGACCCAGAGTGAGATTGATCTTAGAGAGAGTCAATTGGATCAAAGGGAGATCCACAGGGGGAGTTTCCCCTCAATTCAGGTGGGATAGATACATCTCCAAGGACTGATAGACATGTGTCATGAGTCTAAGGCAAAGTTTTTATACTTCAGAGACAAACTTGGTGTGATGCAGAATGCCACCCTCGTTGAGAGGGAGTGTTGATGTTTGGACAACATCAACAATACATTCTCCTAGATTAATAATTATTAATGTAATTATTGATTATTAAATAATATATATAATACGTAATAATAATAATAATAAATAGTTATTTATTATCCAAGGGATGCATCTCGTCATGGACGGTCACCATATGTTCTCTATATATGGAACACTCATCATTGTAATAATACACTCATCATTGTAATAATACATATATCTTATATAATATCATATAGAAAAATCAACAATGTCAATGAGGTAGCTATAATAGAATTTGCTAGTTGTAACCCCTTCATACAAACAAGGTTTGCACCTTTAACAAGATACATATATGATTTGAGAGATTGAGTGTCGAGTTTATGATATGGCTCCTTGGACTTTGTGTACTTGGGATTATGAAACTCTTCATACATAGGTTTCTATGGATTCATATCTTCTGCATATTTTTCTTCTACTAAACTCGACTTTGCATCAATACTCAAGTAAAACTAGGCCTAGACAACTCCCTAATCACACCTTCCAACTTGTCCTAAGTTAGGTTTTTCATCTATGATCTCACTCTTTAGGCTCAAGTTTATGGATATATTAGATGGAAATGTCCCTAACATTGTTGAACTTGTCAAGCATCGATTTCCAATCAACGATGTCATCCCACAGCTTTTGTGCACACTCCATTGTAGATGCCTCTATCATATCTTTCTCTGCAGGCACAAGCTCCATTAATGCTACTATTTTGACATCTACCCTTTGTTTCATTTTCTTTGATGTTGTGAATCAGAATTGTGATTTCTATGATAACTCCCTTGCATGGTTTCTCAACTTCTTCTTCTAATCTTCTAGATGATATGTAAATTGCTTGGATATTTCACTAAAACAATTCATCACAATAATGTACAAATTTATGTAAAAACTTTATTATGCAATGTTTTCTTAAGATTAAAATTTAATATTACAATATTAGAACCCAAATTACTAAAATAAACTAAGAATGTAATAAAATAAGCTAAAGAAACATAAATACCCCAACATCCACACAATAAACAAAAGATATACCTAGAGAAACCAAATATGGGAAAACATAGCTAGAAGGTGAGGACTACACCTTTCTCTTTTATTTTCAAATATGAAATTCAAATACAAAGAAAGATGAACTCACAATGGAGTTTCCATAGACACTGTGACATTTATGGATGCTATAGGTTCTTTTACTTATTATGTTTTTCTCACAATATCTCACTCCTTTTTATCTTCTCGACTACAAAACAACAAAAATGGAACCTTGCTTCCTTTCCTAGTAGCTCAATATTTAACATGTTCTAATAGTGGTCTAGGGTTAGGTTAGAGTTTTTTCATGCCCGAACTCTTGATTAGGTTTAGGGTTTTGGACCCTCTAGAATCTTCTTGAAATTCCACATGTGACTAGCTCCACATATGTGACTAATGGGTGCTGACATGGCATCCACTCAGTGTTGTGGTGATCAAAAGGATAAGTCAGCTTACGACAAGAATAACTTTCTCATACAAACTCTACTTGACATGATCTTCATTTCAGTGGAAATTTATTAATGTATAAAACAAAATCAATTGGATAATATCCTCATTCAAAAAGTTTGACCCCAAAAAGGCCATTTAATGCCTCAAATAGGCTCCAAAAGTTTTAAGACCCTAAATCACAAAAATAGGATCTTCCCCTCAAATGGGTCCTACAAGTCAATTATCCCAATTTTTCCACTCAGAAAGTACCAAAATAGATGACAAATTATATAGTGATACATTTTGGATCACCAAAGCATCCTACTTTAAAGAGAGGCTTTGTACTTCTTCCATCTTGTCATCAATATCCGATCATATGTATTGGGTATTGTGAGGATGCCATTATGTCTTTGAAATTTTATCCATAGGTTTTGGCACTTGAGGCACAATTTTTCTAAGTTCTTTATCAGTGTTCAAGCTTCAGTGATCACAAGATAAATTATTAACATTTTTCTTTTCTTACATGGCTCAACCTTTATGGCTACCAATCTTGTCTCTTCCTACTTTTTCTCCTCTTTATGCCTTTACTTCCTCTGCTAACTCCAATAACCCCTTCTTGTAACATTCCAAACCATCCAGGCTGAGCCATGCCACACAAAAAATTTCCCCTTATCCCATTTATTAGTGAAATTCCCTTCATATGAACACAATTATGTAGCCCTAACAATACACACACACACACACACACACACATATATATATATACAACAATTATACCATAACACATTTAAGAAAATTGACCACACAATAACATCAGGAACACACAAAAGAGACTTATATTTTAATCAAATCACCAATTGGTTGTAGACCTTAGATGTTCCTCCCAACTATAGACTCTATTGTTCATGAAATCTCAACAGTGGATCACCCCCGAGCTAGGGCTATGAATCCACCAGGGAAAAGGATACTTAAGACAAACTAAGGTCTAATAGAAAAAAAAAAAACACAAGCCCAAGTGGCAACTACAATGATAGTTCCCATCTCAAAGCCTCTCATTCCCCACAACTTGTCCCACCCCAGGAAGTGTACCCCTTATTTTCTAAAAAATATTTCAACATTCGCACTTCCATTATAGGGCTTCAACAACGGACAAGGAATGAAGTCTCATAGCTCTATGGCACCTAGAACACAAGGTTTCTCAAGGAGTTACAACACCCACTAGCCCAACACACATGAAAAACTATTCCCAACAATTCTCTCACCTAGAGAGAATGCTCTACATGCCTGAAAACCTTTTTCTTCAGCCCAAACCACCTAGGATTTACTAGGTGACCATCAGCTTCAGGTTACACTCTCCATCCAAGGTATGAATGATGGAATTATTGAGTGAATGATTGAAAAAGAATGATAATTACACTAGATTACCCACAATATATTTGCATGTTCCTATATTGACACTTGCCACTCTAGGAACTTCCTTTGAATCCACTTGGTAATTTGTTCCCTTCCCTTAGGAACTTAGGATAAAATTATATCATAAATCTTATGACTTAGGGTTAATATTATTTTATTCCTTGGATTAATCTCTCTTGACTTGGCCCCTTTTCTTAATCTCTTATCCCCCTTTCCCTCTCATGGAGTCCTAGCCCCCCATACTCTTTCGTTTAACTTGGTATGCAACAATGATGTATTTTATTAATATAATCAAGTATTATTATACATTGCATTTGTTAGGATTGTTCGCCTTTCAAATCATAGTCTCCTTGGCCTAAATCACATAGGCACTTAGGCATCAAATTACACACACACACACACACACTATCCCAAAACATACTAGCTCACCATTCTATAAAGAATATGTAAATTTACAATTGGGGTTAAACATAGGGGTATTACATTCTCCTCCCCCTTATTTATGCATTGTACTCGGTGCATTATATACACATGTACAACAAAATTCTTCGAAAAACTTAAAAAATATTAGGGTACTCATCTCACATGGCATCCTCATGCTCCCATGTTGCATATTCAGGACCATAACAGGTCCACTGGACCTTTACCAACCCTATTGCTCGATTTTGTAGCATATTGAATTTCCAATATAGTATACATACCGATTGAACTCAGAAGTCGCCTTCTTACTCCACCTGGATCACATTCCAATCAATTACATGATTAGCACCAATCACATACTTTTTAAGCAAAGGCACATGAAACACATTATGTATGAAAATGGATGTAGGAAGTGAAAGCATGTATGCAATAGGACCAATCCTTTCTAAGATCTAAAATGGTCCACAATATCTTGCTTCCAACTTTAGGTAGCTTTCCAATTTCAACGAACTCTTCTTAGGTTTAACGTTTAAGAAGACATGCTCATCCACTTTAAAATCTCTGTGTGTTTTTCCTTTGTCTGCATAACTTTTCTACATATCCTAAGAAACCTTTAAATTTTGATTTATTTTCACCATTTTATCTTCCATTTATCTGAGCAATTTTGGCCCAACCATTTCTCTATCTACTAGGTTATCCCATCTCACTAGCGCGTTGCACTTTCTGCCATATAATGCTTCAAATGGGTTCATCTTTAAATATGCCTAATACCCATTATTATAAGAAAATTACACTAAATGTAGATAATATTCTCGTTTTCATGGTTGATCCATCACAAACATTCTTAGCATATCCTCAATCACCCGATTGACCCTTTCTTCTTTCCCATTTGATTATGGGTGATATTTTATGCTAAAATTCAGATTTGTCCCAAATCCTTTAAAGAATCCCTTCCAAAAATTTGATGTGAACTTGGGGTCTCTATTAGAAACAATTTCCTTAGGCACACCATGTATCCTGACAATTTATCTAATGTAAATATCTGCAATGTTAGTTTCCTTGTGAGTTAGCTTCACTAGAATAAAATGAGCAACTTTAGTTAACTTATCCACCACCACCATGATGGAATCATGTTGCTTTGCTGATCTGGGCAGCTTGGTGGTAAAATCAATTGTCACAACTTCCCATTTCCAGTAAGGAATGGGAAATGGTTGTAGAAACCCAACTAGATTCCTATGGTCAAACTTTACCTTCTAACATAGTAAACATCTATCTATATAATCATCCACCTCCTTCTTCATACCTAGCCAAAAATATTGGCTCTTTACAACTACAATTTTTTTTTTTTGGTGACCTAGGTGCCCAACATAAGGCACATGATGTATCTCTCTCAACACAATATTTTTCAAATACTGATATTTAGGCACATATACTCTACCCCTGTACATGAGGATACCATCCTCTCTCAACTCATAATATTTAATTTTTTGTTGAAGATTATCTTTCTGTAAAATTTTCTTTGTTTTCATATAATTCTGATTTGATTTTTCCAGCTTCCAAAATTTTGTCTTTTAAATTAGATTTATACATGCTAATGATGCAGCATGAATCTCATGCACCCTCCTATTGAGTGCATCAAAAACATAGTGAGATCGGAAACTAGAATAAAATGAGCAACTTTAGTTAACTTATCCACCACCACCATGATGGAATCATGTTGCTTTGCTGATCTGGGCAGCTTGGTGGTAAAATCAATTGTCACAACTTCCCATTTCCAGTAAGGAATGGGAAATGGTTGTAGAAACCCAACTAGATTCCTATGGTCAAACTTTACCTTCTAACATAGTAAACATCTATCTATATAATCATCCACCTCCTTCTTCATACCTAGCCAAAAATATTGGCTCTTTACAACTACAATTTTTTTTTTTTGGTGACCTAGGTGCCCAACATAAGGCACATGATGTATCTCTCTCAACACAATATTTTTCAAATACTGATATTTAGGCACATATACTCTACCCCTGTACATGAGGATACCATCCTCTCTCAACTCATAATATTTAATTTTTTGTTGAAGATTATCTTTCTGTAAAATTTTCTTTGTTTTCATATAATTCTGATTTGATTTTTCCAGCTTCCAAAATTTTGTCTTTTAAATTAGATTTATACATGCTAATGATGCAGCATGAATCTCATGCACCCTCCTATTGAGTGCATCAAAAACATATTCTCTTTTCCTTTGATATTTTTTATATCAAATTCATACTCTCTAAGGAATTCCAACCATTTGATTTTCCCGACATTCAAAGTTGGTTGTCTAAACAAATATTTCAGACCACTATGGTTTGTCCTCAACTTAAATATTTTCCCCATAATATAATGCCTCCACATATTTAAGGCATGAACTATGGCTTCCAAATATAAATCATGAGTGGCATAGTGCCTCTCATGTTCCTTCATCTTCCTTGACTCATATCATATCATATCACATGCCCATTTTGGGTGAGGACTCCTCCAAGCCCTTCCTTGCATGTATCAATGAACAAAATGAAATATTCATTTAGATCAACAATATTCAATATGGGTGTACTCGTCAATATAATTTTCAAGTTTTGAAACCTTTCTTCACATTCAGAGGTCCACTTGAACTTCACACCCTTCCTTTACAAAGAAGTGATTGCATGTGAAATCCTTGAAAAACATTCAATAAATATTCTATAATAACCTGCAAGTCCCATGAACAATCACACCTTTGAGACATTCTTTGGCATTGTCCATCCTCTAATGGATTCTATCTTCTCAGGGTCCACTATTATCCCTTCCTCTAAAATAATATGGCCCAAATAGTGAATGGGTCCACTATTATCCCTTCCTCTAAAATAATATGGCCCAAATAGTGAATCTTCCTATGATAAAATGAGCACTTGCTCAACTTTGCATACAATTGATTCTCCCTCAATACGTATAGCACCATCCTCTATTTTTTCCCATGCTCTTATTCAAACTTAGAGTAGATAAGTATGTCATCTAATAATACAATGACACACTTATCCAACAAATTCCTAAAAATACCATTCATCAAACACATGAAGATAGCTAGTGCATTTGACAACCCAAATGGAACCACCACAAACTCATAATGGTCATACCTTGTTTTAAATGTTGTTCTTCTATTATCCTCTTTTTTAATCCTCAACCAATGGTAGCTTGAATTGAGGTCAATCTTGGAGAATATCTTTGCATCTTTCAATTGATAAAAAATATCAGCTATCCTTGGAAAATGATACTTTTTCTTTACAATCACCTTGTTCAACTGCCTGGGATCAATGCACAATCTTCAGGTTCCATCATTCTTATTCACAAATAGCACCGGGGCACCCCAAGGTGACACACTTGGGCG
>CBVK0103389438.1:0-11679 GCA_900067695.1 Picea abies | reverse complement strand
CCAATGGAAGGCTCTTGAGGCCCTCAACTGATTTCTCTCCTTACAAAGAAAATATGAAATGTGGGTGAAAGAACTCCAAGCTTATTCACTCAAGAGAGGGGTGAATAGCTTATGAAATGCAGCCTACAATGTGTGTTGCCAAAGAATGAGTCCTTAGCAATCTCAGAAGCATAACAATACAAAGAATTCCTTGAGAGAATGGTGGTCATTCATGGCTTTTTATAGCCAAGCATTGGGTTATTACGTGGCCTCTTTTGAATGTGAAAAGGGGCTCTTTAGGGCACAATTAGGTCTTTGACCAACCCACCATGAGGATTGAGCTCGGATTTGGTGTCAAATCGACTTGGGAGCCGATCCATTAGTGGTTGGGAAGCTGACCAATTTCAATAAATGCGCCGTTTAGCAGGCGCGTGGGTTTTTCGCCAAACAGCCGCGCCTTGTGCGCATATGCGCGCCTTGTATGAAGATGTTACGCGCATGTGCACGCGCGCCTAGTGGGTGTAAAGTGCCTTGCAATTTTTTGGCCATTTTGTATAGTTTTGACCCTTTTGCTGTGCTGTGGAATTAACCTTGTGCCATGAATGACTGCTTTTCTGTGTTGAC
This sequence comes from Picea abies, assembly GCA_900067695.1. Lineage (NCBI taxonomy): Eukaryota > Viridiplantae > Streptophyta > Pinopsida > Pinales > Pinaceae > Picea > Picea abies. The sequence continues at coordinate 11,076 of CBVK0103389438.1, read as the reverse complement.
GATGTGGAGTTCTTGTTGCCACGTATAGACAAAATTTCAGTGATAACAGATGCCCCCTGATGGATGAGGTTAGGAGCAAAACGTATAGCCGAAATCCATCATTGTTTCTTTTACAGAGAATGGTGTTGTAAGGGAGAGCAAGAATGGCACCGTGTAGAGAAATCTGTTGGAGAAGAAAGGAACCTGTAGATCCGACCTTCTACAAGGTGTGTGACAATATACAAATGTGTACAAACGAGGCTGGCATGCCCCATGCTCGTGTGATGTAACTCTGAAGAAAAAATGTCTGAAGTGTTGGTGTAGACAACTGCACCGCCCTCGGGGGTGGAATGATAAAGGCAGAAGACAATTCTGCAAAGAAGCATACTCTGAACCAGTGGTAATAGTCGCGGAAGTAAACAACGATGGTGAAGGGGGCATTGGTGGCCCAACCAAGTTCAGAGGTCTTCGACAATTAATATTAAAAAAAAAACTGCAATAGTCGCAAAGTAAGACCCACCGCAACATGAGAAAATGTTGGCGTCGAATGTTATGGGGGTCAACAACATCAGGGAGCAATGGTGTGTCCCCCTGTGCCATCCGAGATCTCTCATTGGATTGGAAAATGAGAATCAAGATACTGTTGCCCTTTTGGAAAAGTGTGCTGATGTCGACAAAAGGAGGACACGACTTCCAGAAGCAGAGGGCTCCATGGAATCTATTGAGGTGAGGAGATGGCAGAGGTACATGAATGAAGTCAAGAAGTGGGAAGACTCAAGACTTCCCTTGGTTGGGGGATGCATGATATAAGGCGTGGCCGCAACCGTGTTGACCAGATTGAGGGTCATGGGGATGACAAGATCCGAGAGAAGTTGTGTCAGAGGCGAGGCAAGGTGAACAAACTCAGAGGATAAAGGTAAGTGACCTGGGTAATACTCGGAGGATATGGACGATGCCTGAAAATGGGAAGTGAGAAGTAATTCTCCAACCAAGGGTGACATGGGTTGCGTGTGGCCAAAAAGGGAAGTGGGTCGTCAACGGTGATGACAAAAGGAAAGACTGGAAATAAAGGCATTTGTACAACAATAAAAAATGTGGGGAATATGTACAAATACAGAAACGGGTGCCCCAGTGTGAAATGAATGCCCCAGTGAGGGCAGAAACTTCGGGAAAATTGATGAAGGGTGGGGGCCCCATTGGTAAGTTCCTGTATGAGGTAGGTGAAATGAAGAGAGGTTCGCAGATGGGAAAATTGATGGTGGATGAAATGGAGGGTTCATGATCCTGCGGATGGGCAGTTAACCAGAACTGAAGCATAAAGCGATGATCTGGGAGTCCTTGTGGGAAAGCCAGCAAAATGAGGAGAAGGAGTATGTGGTTGATGTGCAACATGATGTAAGACTACTGGGACTCCCATCCCTAAAAGGTAATGAAGAACGACATGAGTGTCAAAAGTGCAAAAGGGTGCTATGAATGGGACAACTCATGTGGGTGAGAATGCTACCAGAGTACAGTACCGTAGATGTAAAAATGGAGGTGTGAGTACTGCAGAGCCGGAAAAAGGGTGTCCTAAAGGCCAATATTAGAGGGAATGAATGGAAATGTAGATGCAATATAGTGGGAGAGACTACATGCCAGTGCTGAGTATATACCTGAAGGAATGATGTGGAGAGAGGATGACCACGTACCTGCACACAAAACAACCAAATACCCAAAGTGAACAATATCTGAAGAGAATACCAAATATGAACATATATTAGATAAATGTGACAACGTGCGTGCGTACCTGGGCATGATATGAGAAAAAGGCACCCCGGGGGCTCAGGATGAAAAGTGGGCTAGGGACAACCATGATGTAGGTGGCGGGACGCTGATCCCGTGGCTGAAGACGGTTCGCAAAATGGACGCCGTGGGCTCCTGGAATGGTGAGTGGAAGTTTGGCAAAAACCCTATATATAGCTGTAGGGCCCACATTGCCACCTCATTTGTACCTGCTGCTTCAGTGAGTTCCAGAGCAGATCGAGAGGAGATTGAGTGATTTCCAGAGCACGAGGCATCCGTTTCTTGGCGTGCGAGTTTCAGGTGAGTGGTCTGAACATCCTGCATAGTTGTAGGTTTCAAAATTTTGGGCAGGGTAGGTACGGGGGGTTGTACGGGAGTTTTTAGGGGATTTTTTGTTAGGGGTGGGCCCTAATGCGCGGGAAACTCAGTGAAAGGTGCACGTGCGCGCACGCCTGTTCACTAAAGAAACGCGCATGGACGTGCATGGGTAGGGGAGACAGGCGCGCATGAGTTCACGCCTGTGGGGTGAACAGGCGCGCACGCCTGCGCGCCTATGAATATGACAGGCGCGCATGAGTGCGCGCCTATGGGTATAGCGGGCACGCATGAGGGTGCGCCTGTGGTGATGACAGGTGCGCGTGAGTGCGCGCCTGTGGTGATGATAGGCACGCATGAGTGCGCGCCTATGGGTAATGAGACCGCGCCTTGAAGGCAAGTTTTATGGGTAAAAAAGATTAGGTGATTTTGATGGATTGAGTGATTGCCTAAGCTAATATAGGACTGTGGGATATGTGCAGGTAGCGAGCAGAGAGGATGGACGTACGATGGCATGAGCGAGACTGGGCACCACTATGAGAGGCAGTGGCCAATGCTCCGCAGGCAGATCGAGTGGCAGTTCGGGCAGCTTTAGCAACTGGTGGGTTGCTAAAGTTCTTTGATTGCTCGTTGTTACGGGCACAGGAGTATTTTCTCCAATTTATGATCGAGATGTGGAGTCCCGATCAACACTGCTTCCTCGTGCGAGGAGAGCAGATTACCTTCACTGCGGTGGAGGATGTATACTTTCTGACGGGGCTCCCCTTCCAGGGGACACCGTTGCCGGCGGTGCCTGTGCTGCCGAGGGATATTCAGCTGCGGACTGTCGCCGAGAAATACTGCTCGAGCGAGGATTACATGACCGGGACATCGGTGAGGATCACTGGGATCGATGTTCTGCTTCATCGTTGCATAGCAACGATGATAGTATGGGTGTATGGATCCCGAGTGCCTCACCGGATCAGTGGTGGGGAGTTGAGTTTGATAGAGGGGATAGTGGTGGGCCGTGATCGTTTCGCCTGGGGTTTGACCTTACATGCACATATGATTGCGCAACTGGACCGTTGTCGGTCCACAGGCAGGGGGGAGTTCGTATTTGGCTCCATCCTGGTGGCCTTCTTCTTGGAGAGGGTGCCGATGCTGCGCCTGAGGGTGCTATTGGAGGCACCGGGGGTACGCAAGCCGCGCTTGCGACGGTGGTAATAGATATTGGTTCGCCACGGCGGTGGCGAAGGCGGACATTACTTCATGGTGGAGGTAGCGCAGATATGGCGGCAGATGCCGTAGGTCATTCTGCAGTTCCCCTACGCTGGGGTGGATTTTCGGGGGGACCCGGATATGGTGTTGCCTCCTGGGGAGATGTTCGATCATAGAGGTATGTGATGTTTTTGTGTTTTGTGATTTATGTTATGTTATGGATATACTAGTGCATATGTTTGATGGATAGACACTGATATCATTGTTTGTTTGTTGTTTGGTGCATGTGCAGATTTGGCACCTCGCGGGCGCGAGGTAGAGTTATATAGACTGCGAGGGTAGTGAGAGGGGAGACCTCTACGGGGAGAGAGGCGTCCATGGGACAAGGCTGCGGGGCGACCTGGCGATGCAGTGAGACCAGAGAGGAGGCCCCGATTTGATGACCCTGGTGCGGGGCCATCTCATGCCCCTCCGGTGGCAACTGCTGGAGGGGAGATGGATGACATACGCCGTCGATTTGAGACGGTGTTTCGGGACATGCCTGAGGGCATGTGGATCCGAATCCAGGACGAGGAGTTCCTGGAGCAGTGTATCGGGTTACCGCCACCATGGCGGTCTATTATGCGGCGAGCAGCTGTGCTCGCGGCTATGACTAGTGGACGCCTGCCACCAGGGCAGGAGGGTCCTGCAGGTGTGCCACCTCCACCGCCTGGGGTAGGTAGGGGTGGGCCACCACCTCCTCCAGAGGGAGGGGCAGCTGGGGGTGCGATAGAGGCCCCCTGATTGTATGTATTGTGTATACTATTTTTGATAGGCTGGTGAGCCGATTTTTGTACCATGATGTGGCACATGCCTGCGGGCCAATGTACTTTTTGTGTATGTAAACATTTTGGATGTCTTGAGAGGTCCACGTATATATATATGAGTATACATGTTTTTGGACCCAAATGTGTTGTTTACATATGCATTTTGTATTTGATATTGATGATGTTGATACTATCGATATGCTGTGACAGGTTTTGATGAGATGTTTTATGTATGTGTATTTTGATGTGATATATGCCAATCTAACACCATGTTAGCTATTTCATCTATTATTTGATTCAATTCTCTTGGAATATGTGTAAATGTAATGGAATCAAAATGTCGAGTCAATAACCTAACCTGCAGGTATTTACGAAAGAGGCACGGATCGCGTACACGGTACACATTGTTGAGTTGAAGGACGACCAGTTGAGAGTCAAGGAAAATGCTAAGGTGATGAATATGATGATGCTGGGCATCGGTCAGGAGGCCGATGACAACAGTGTATTCGACTTGGTTATTGGTTGCTGGTCCTAAACAGATGCCACGGGAATGCAGCATTTCATGTGAAGGGGTGTAGAGAGCCCAAGCAGCCGAAGCGAGATTTTGTGTCCAACGGCTGGCACCGTTGGCATACCCAATGTGGTAAGCTGGTGGAGGAGTCATCTGTCAATAGCACAAAGGATAGTTTAGATGAGGGAAAAAAGATTAAAAATGCTAGAAAAGGAAAATATCCTAAAGTAGTGTGACTGCGTTTAGGCATAAAATTTCTTGAGGTATAACCCATTGACGGGTTCTTTGAGCGTGAGGCCTTCAGGGGAGGTCAGGATGTAAGCGCCTTTGGTGAGGCAATGTTGGATGATGTAAGGGCCATGCCACAGTGATTCGAATTTGCCGTGGCCAAGGTATCATGGGCGATATCATAGGCTAGGACAAGGTCGTCTTCGCAAAATGATCGAAGGTTGACATGGTGATCGAAGGTAGCCTTGGATCATTTTTTAGCTGCCTCGTTGTTCTGTAATGAGGATCGACGATCTTCATCCAGCGACTCCAAGTTCAGCAAGCGCTGCTCCATGGGAGCAGTGTCAGGTAATAGCTCAATGGCGGTGCGAAGGGTGGGAATTTCGCACTTGATGGGAAGAGTTGGCTCGACCCCATGGACTAAGTGAAATGGCGTGAATCCTGTGGCGGTCTTCACTACCATGCGGTAAGCCCATAGCGCAGAAAATAACATATGGTGCCAATTGGTTTTGTGTTTATTAACCGTGTGTTGTAACATGGTCTTGAGGACTTTGTTCACTGCCTCGACCTGTCCGTTGGACTGAGGGTAGTATGGTGAGGCGAACTTGTGAGAGAAGCCTAACCGAGATGAGAGTTCGATGAAGATCTCATTCTTGAAATGTTTCCCATGATCGGAGACTAGCTGGAGTGGTACTCTGAAATGAGATATGACGTGGTTGAAGAAAAAACGCGCTACAGTGTCAGCGGTGTTGTTGAAGGTGGGCATAGCTTCAGCCCATTTGGTGATGTAATCGACAGTGACAACAATGTATTTGTGACCATTGCTGGAGGGGGGATTACAAGTCATAAAGTCAATGCCCCATTTATAAAAGGGGCCTGCAGTAATGACAGGGTGAAGAAGAGAGGGGGGAGCACGGGCTTTGTTGGCATAGAGCTGACATTTCTCACAACGTCTCACGACATGAATGCAATCATGAAACAGGGTAGGCCAAAAGTAACTGGCCCGAATAATATTTTGAGTCGTGGCGATGCCCGAAAGATGGCCCCCACAAGCACCGCTGTGACAGTCATTTAAGACTCTGTCGGCCTCGTCAATAGTCAGGCATCGATGCAGAATGGTGTCAACGCCTCTTCGATATAGGACGTCACCAATGAGGAGATAGCAGGGGGCCTGATGGTGAATGCGCCGACGATCATCCCGTGATAGATGATTACCGAACTTTTGAGTTCGTAGGTAGACGAGAAGATCGCCATACCAAGGATCATTGGAAGAGATGTAAAAGAGATGTTCGTCGAGAAAGTCAGTATTGACGGGGGTACCAGGTGTGTCAGAGGGAAGGGCTGTAACAAGTTCGGTGAGAACGAGGGCCTTCTTACTCTTTGGTGTTGAGAACTCAAGGTCGTATTCCTGAAGGATAACGATCCATCGAGCGAATTTGCCATTAACTTGGCGACGACTGAGCAAATATTGCATAGGGTTGGAATCAATGACGACCTTGGTGGTGCGAAGCAGAATGTAATGGCGCAGTTTCTGGACTGCGAGGACCACTGCCAGGGCCAGTTTCTCTTCATGTTTGTACTTCAGGGGTGGTCCTGAGAGGTTCTTACTGACGTAGTAAATGACGTGTTCACGATTGTCATCTCCGAGCTGGACAAGGACGCTGGCTACTGATACAGCTGATGCTGATACGTAGAGGATGTAGTCGCGATTGTAGTCAGGTGCACTAATCAGAGGTGCATTTGAAAGTGCTGCCTTCAGATCGTCAAACGACTATTGGGCATAATCGTCCCACTGAAAAGGGATGTCGTGACGTAGTAAGCGAAGGAAACCATGTGCGCATATAGTGTAATTAGGAACAAAGCGTCTAAGAAAGTTGGCTTTGCCCTGGAGACTCTGTAGCTGTCACAAGTTTGGAGGAGGTGGATTTTACGTAATGGCTTGGACTTTGAGGGGGTCCACGGTGATACCGATTTGAGAAATGATGAAACCGAGGAGGTGCCCTGCGGTGACGCAGAATACGCACTTGAGAGGATTCAAGTGAATGTTGTACTGACGACACCGTTGAAAGATGATTCGTAAATCATCGAGGTGTTGGGTGCGTTTCTTGGAGCGAGCAGTGAGATCGTCCAAGTAGGCTAGGATGATTGCGGTTAGATCATGAAAGATGTATGTCATGGCCCACTGGAAAGTTGCCCCAACATTTTTGAGGCCGAAGGGCATGACAGGATATGCAAACATACCCCACGGGGTAATGAATGCGGTTTTGTACTGATCGGCCAGGTGAATTTGAATTTGGTTATAGCCAGAGAATCTGTCCATGAAGGAGAGAGCCTCGTGGACAACACAATCATCGATGATCTGATCGATGAAGGGTGTTGGAAAGTTGTCCTTGGGACAAGAATTGTTGAGATCGCGAAAGTCGGTGCAGACGCGAATAGAGTCCTGTTTTTTGTCAACGGGTACAGGGTTGGAAACCCAAGACGTATAAGCGATGGGGTAAATGAATCGGGCCATACGTAATTTGTCAATTTCGGCTTTGATAGCCACGTCCTTGGCTGGGTGTAGTGGTCGCTGTTTCTGGTGAACTGGTGTGATGTCAGGCCAGGTGTCGATGCGATGTTCGACAATAGAAGGGTCGATGCCAGGCATCTCCGTGTATGACCAGGCGAAGATATCCCGAAATTCCTGGAAGAGGGCTTTGTATGCAGTGATTTCATCAGAAGTACAAGCTGCTCCAATGATGATTTCTTCGACTATGCCCAGTTTGACAGAAATGTCAATTTTTATGGTGGGGGAAATGTTGGCCAAATTCCCTTCTTCAAACGCATCGGGTGCAGGAATAGGATTGTTGAACCAATCGTCAGTCCCTGATGGGATAAAGTCTTTGGTTTCGACCGCGTAAATGGGATTGTGGCTAGGAGGCATGAGGGATTCCTGAGGAAGGAAGAGGGCACGATGATGTAGTGCATCCCAGGGAGAATCTGGGCGTTGTAACTCTTCCAGTATTTCTTCGTCACTTTGGAAACGATGGGAATATAATGGATCATGAGGAGTGATCTCTGTGACAGTGTGGTTGCCCCCTGCTGTAGCAACGAAGGATGAAATGTTAGGAGAGGGTGAGGGTTCACTCGAAATAAACCATATATTGAGGTACTGAGGGGTACCCGTGGTAGTGGGATGGATAGTCTCCGTCGAGGAATGAGCAGGAGAGTTGGGTGGGTTACGAGGTAAATCCTCAGAGACGTCATCTAAGAACCATGGAGGTGTTGGGAGTGCTTCGGGCTCGGGAGAAATGATGTGAAGATTTGTCAGTGGGGAAGGAAGGTCAATTATATCTACTGTGGGTCGGTGTAGCGGGGCCAATTGATGTTGCCAATATGCTATGATTATCGGACATTGGTATGTAAAGTGAGCCAATGAGTCGCAAAGAGAGAAAGGGCATCTCATGCGTTCATTGACTGAAGTCGTGACATAGCGAATGTTAGTGATTGGTGTTGTGGATGACGTCGCCGGGCGTGGGTTGTTCTGAAAGTCTCAACTTACGATAGCTAATGCCTACCAGAAACGAGGCAGTGCTAGACAATGATGAGTGTAATGACCATGCTCAGAGCAGATGGCACATGCGAATTTGGTTTTCAACCCTTTACTACTGGAAAGTTGAGTGGTAGCAGTAGTAGTGAGTGGTGTGGGGGTTGGATTGGGGGGAATCAAATTCCGTAACTCCGGTAGTGATGGGAAATTGTTGGTTTGGTGACCCTCTTTGTCACACAGTGCGCAAGGTGGTGAGATGCACAGAGGAAGTGGAGCTGTGGGCTCCCTCTTCTGTCGCCTGCCCCTGGCTGTAGCAGGGGGGGTAGGGAGGATGGGGGTAGTGGGTGTGGTGACAGGAACCATCATGGGAAGTCCTACCTATGGGCGAGGGACCATCTCAGGTGGATGTAAGTACCACACTGGGATTGCTAACACCATATTGGGTAGTGTGAGCATTGCTACTACCTGGAAAGCTTCGATACCGGGTGGAGGGTAAAAGAAGGGAATTTGAGTGAGGGGTCGGGGAACTGTTTCCCAAACGGGATTAGGTCCTGGAGGAGGTGTTGATTCATGGACTGTAGGTGCTGACGAATGCGCAGGAGGCTCCTGTAGGAGTGGTGCTGCGACTGTTGAGACGTCAAGAATGATTGAAGCCTCCTGAGGAGGACTAACATCCTCCTGGGTAGTTTCTTTAGAGGAAACAACGCATACTTGGTTAGGGGGAAGGAGTGGTGGTGCTCCATGGTATGTCCCTAACAAGGATGGATCTTTGAAAATCCCAGGACCCATCTCAACGCATGGATATACATCGTTGTGAATGAGCGGAAGAATGTTATCGAGACTAGCCGATGGATTTGGCTCGTAATGTGTAACTTGGTCAATGGTCACGATCTTCCCGTTGTGGGGGAACATGATTGTCCGAAAGACTGATGATGCTACTGCCTTCATGGCATACATGTAGGTATGGCCAAGCAAGATATTGTAATCTAGTGGGGCGTCGATAACTTCAATGTCGATGAGAATGGTTTTGCCTCCGAGTTCTACAGGGACATTTTGGAAGAACCCTTCAGGAGATGACGGTCTTCCGTCATAGGCTCGCAATGTGATGGCAGAAGGTAAGAGTTCCGGGGAACCAAGTTTCTTCCATACTATTTTGGACATGATACATGTAGATGCCCCTTCATCGATGATACACCGATGGATGGTGATGTTCCGTATTTTGACTGGTATTTGAATAGCAAGTGCAATGGGAAGGCGTGGTTCATAGCTATCAAGATCGAAGGTGATAAGTCTAGTATCAGCAGGGTCAACTGCCCCCATGGCGGAAAGTAATGATTTTCACTGAGTAGGACAAGTTTGGAGGACTTCCAAAACTGACATGGCAGCCAAGGATTGTGCTAATTCATCTACCAAGCTGTAGTTGTGAGCGGCCCTAGCCTGAGGGTTATGGACATTCCTGCGCAATGGGATGTGAGGGATGCGCAAAGGTGGTTTGTCGGACGGGCGAGGGATCGCCAACGGAGGTCCTGTCGGTGTAGGGTTGGTTTCTGTAGATGTAGGAGTAGACTCAGTAGTTGGAGGATATTGACGATTGCATGTTTACGAAAGAATTTCTTCCTCACTGGTGAGGAGAATTGTTCGTTCCACCGGATTGTTGGGATTATGTTATTGGCCCACCTGAGGTGGGGGATGCTGTGTATCTGGTTGTGTGTTGACCACACCTTGATGTGGGATAGGATTTTGCAGCACGGAGGGAGGAGGTTGTTGCGCATATTGTTGTTGTGCCTGCTGAGGGGCAGGTTGCGTGGGAGAAGGGGGAATACTCCCAGAGTCTTTCAACCTCTTGAAATCAGCGATATGTGGGAAATGGTGAGTGTAATGACCATATATGCCACAAAGAGCACAAGGGTGGATGGTTTTAATAGTGTTCCTCCCTTGGCGCTTGTTGTTATTGCCCCCCCGGGGGTTTTGGTTCCCTTGGTTCAGGTTTCCCCCAGTGGGTGGATGCTGTGGGGGTTGATTCCCGCCTTGACCAGGATTGTTGTTGTTATTCCTGTTCCTTCCTTTCCTTCTGTTGTTGTTAGTTGGGTTGGCTGTATTTAATTGTTTGAAATTCTGGTATTGTTGAGCAACAGATGATTGAACAAAGTTTACCCATGCATGAGGGTGCGGAGGGGCCATGGGTTGTGGAGGGCCCGAAAAGGGAAAGTATGGATTCTGTGGTGGTGCGGCTCCATAAGGTACATAGGACGGTGTGGTGCTATCACTAGTACTATAAGATGATGTGGAGGGGGGACCACTGGTATTTGGAAGAGGTGGGTGTATGGGGGGTGCTGGTGGCGGTCCACTTATGGGTGGAGGAGTAGAAACAGGGTATGGCTGTTGGTAAGGGGGTGGGGGGTAATAAGAAGTGCCCCCATATGCTTGTGGGTATTGAGGGGTCCCATACATCGGTGGTGGTTGGGGTTGTGGACTATGATGCATGGTAGCACCTATTAGTCCGTCTGCTGAGTGAGACATCCCCGGTTTGTCCTAACCATATGGTACAGGTTTTGGGAGATCAGGAAGTACTGTGTACAAATATCCTGACTGTGCATAAATGAGGTCGTATTGTTGAGATTTGCTGATGGCTTCCTCTTCAGATTGTGGGAAGGTGGAAGCTACATATTTTCCGAGAAGAGCGACAAGTGATCTGAGAAACCAGTCAAGACATTGCTGCTTGGTGG
>CBVK0103389390.1:0-10383 GCA_900067695.1 Picea abies | reverse complement strand
GAGATCTATTGCACAAACTCCCAAATCTGAAAATAAAACTTTGAAACCCTTTCATTGCTAGTCTTTCTTCCCTGCAGTTTATTTACCGACACAAATCCTAGAGAATCTCAATTAGAGAAATAAGCTTTGATACCACGTGAAAAATCCAAGCCCTAGTTGATTAAAGTCCTTATGATCTCAATCAAACAAGTAGATTGTTGAATTTAATTATTGCAGAAATAAATTCAGACCATAGCATTATTCACACAATAGTTGGAAATCAATTAGCAGAAGCAAAAACATCAAATTCACACAACATGGAGAATTACTCCTTCAAAACTAGCTTTTCATTCCTCTGAAAAACTTACAAGGAAACCTCCACAAACTGCTTTAAAAAAGACACCGCACAGATACCAAAAAACACCCTAAACTGAGCAGAACAACCTGTTGGGAGAGTACGGTCTGTTGTATGATTGTACGGCCTATCCGTACAGCTATGTGATCCGGCCCATATGGTTGTATGGTCCTGTCCATACAAGTGTACGGAATTGTTCCATATGCTGTACAGAATTATGAGGATCTCTATACAAGATTGCTTGTTGCCTGGAAATGCCTCTTTCCTGGCTGCCTACTCTCTCTCCCTCTCTCTGTTGCTCAACCTGCTCAAGTATTCTTGTGTCTTTGAACTCTCTACCTTGACCTGTCTTTATAGTTTTAGCTGAGACCAAAATCCCAATTTATTTATAAAATTACTCCTAGTCTAAGTCATGTATGTATGAAATACACTTTTAGACTCAACTGCTAAAAATAAGACTTTCACTTTTTAACTAAAGTGAATTACAAAATAGAATTTACTTTTCGAAAATAGAATTTACTTTTCGAAAGTAGAATTACTTTTCGAAAATAGAATAACTTTTTGAAAATATAATGAACTACTTCTCTTACATTCACATGGAACCTATGTGGAAGTCCTTGTCCGAGCTATAATTCTTAACACATGACCATAAATTGTTGTAATACTAATCCACGCCTTGATATCAAACCAATTAGGGTGCCCAGCATGAAAAGGGTATGTAGTTCAATGTTAGAGCAGCCCATCAACTAGACAGAGGTCCTAGATTCGATTCCTAGCATGTGCAATTTCAATGTGGTATCAAACCCATGTGTTGAGGTTGATTAGTGATGCTAGGAGGCCTCAACCAATGTGTGGCTTGAAGGGGGGTGTTTGAAATAGTAATCCACAACTTGATATTGAACCACTACAGGTGCCTGGAATGAAAAGGGCACGTAGCTCAGTTGTAGAGCAGCCCGTCGGCCGAGGGCAATTCCTGGATTCAGTTTCTAGCCTGTCCAATTTTCAGCATAGATTATCCATTCCTCGCAAATAACTCTGAGCTCCAAATCTGCAGCCACACTGAGACACAAGTTAAACTAAACAATGATCAATGCGTAATGCGATCAAAGAAGAAAGTAAAGCACATAAAGACAATCAAGGGCACATGTATTCCAAGCAATTAAATCTAATTATGGTTGATATCGTGATACAATTTCCAAGCTTTGATTTGTAAACTCTTTAGCTTTATCCAATCTGTAATACTAGAATCAATGTTAACTACTTATGGATGTTCTATTGATGATAAAGGGCACAACAACTATGTTACCAGAAATGAGAAACAAAAAATGGAATACGAAACAGGTATAATATGGGTACCAGAAATGAGAAACAAAAAATGGAATACGAAACAGGTATAATATGGGAAACATAAATTCTCAGTTTTCACAGAAAGTAACATTTTTAGGTTTTTTAATATATATGCCAAAATAATTAAAATTTTAATTTTTTTGGAACTCATTTTATTTCTACCAGTTGATACAAGCTCCAGTTCATATTCATCGTGGAAAATTTACATTCCGCAATGCAAATAATAAAATGCTTGATATTAAAAATGATAAATTGGGTCATAAATATGCTAGTAACTTCGCTATACTCATTGAAATGACTTGTTGATACTATAGAAAATTGTTGAAGGTTCCTATAACTGGCCTCAGAGTTCAAATGTTGTTATCTTCTAACTGTCTTCAGATTTCTTGTTTACTAAAATTATAGACATTTCTCGGTCTCTCTGTATTGCTCATCCTATGGCATATTGTTTTGACTGTTATCCTAATGGTTTCTGAACTCCGAGATTATGCCATACACATCTATGTTTTTGACTGCTATCCTAATGGTTTATGAACTCTGAGATTATGCCTAACACATCTATGGTTTATTAAATATAGATCACATAAATATATTTTATTGGCTAATGTTGTAGATGCAACTTAAACAACCACTTTAGATATATGTTATAGATTGCAAGAAGTTAGAACCGCTTCGCTATGTTTGGGAAAAATATTTTATTCTTCATCATTTTCCACATATTAATTCATTGAGGCTACATTTGAAACCTGGTGTCAACTATTATGCTAATATATCTTCAATTTCAAAAGTATTTGAGTATACTGCCAAAGACACAACTAATTTATTCCAACAATAGATCGATCATTCATTCATTCACTGAAATCAGACGTGCTTGTCATCATCTATATTAAGTAGTTCCCTAAGAAATTCAGACAAATGATCTGTATGAGAAATTTTGTAAAGTACTTTGGCATAATTGTCTTACTACCATATGTTCGTTTTCAAAATAGCAATCTGTATCTAGCACTCAAGTGTGCAGTTATCTAAAGTAGTGTAAATTTTCCAATCCTAGGCGACTGTGGTCTTAATGTTCTCTTATTAAATAACTCAAAACAGAATCAGAAAATGACATTTTTGAACATTGCATCAATCACACAATCACTGAAAAATGAACATCAGAAAAAATAAAACACATATACACAGGGATTTCTCCTTCTAATCAGCTTTCCATTCCTTTGAACAAAGCTTACAAGGAGACCTCTGCAGCCTGCTTGAACCAGCAGCTGTATGGTTAATAAAATCACCTCAAACAGAAGTGTACGGCTTGTGTAAAAGGGGGTACAGCTACAGCAGTACGGCCTGCTCTGTTTCTGTTTTTCCTGGACAGCAAAATGCTCTCTTTCTCCTCTAAACATTGAAACACACTTAAGCCACCACAGACAATAAAGCACACCCTACAAATCTGAAGGTGTGTGACCAGTGCATAGAAAAGATTGCTACAGCAGTGTACAGTTTGTTGTACGGCCTGTTGTACTTGCTGGTCACTTCAACAATCTGTTCTTCTTCGCCTTGAATGCACTCTGACCTCTCCCAGCTCTCTTCTCATATATATGAGGTCAACCTCTCCTCTCTTGTTCTCTTTATGCTTTGAGAGAAAACCTAATCTCCTCAATTCTAGCTGCCACCTATCTCAATCTTAAGATGTATGGCTATAATTAAATCCTAATCCAAGCCACTAACGTTCTAGAACTTCTAGAACATTTCATTCAGATCCCTAACACTAACTCAACTTTAAAACATTAGACTTTCACATTTCTTTTATTTTTCAAGTGAAATTACAAGATGGAATTAGTAACCACTTTTCCAAGGCGGTCACCAATGAAATGTCTCGAACCACTTCTTGCACATTCACACTGAAAGTTGTGCAAGAAGTTCCTGCTTGAGCTACATTTCTCAACAAGTAGAAGCTTTCTGACCTTGTATACAGGGCCCAATTCTCCCTTTAAATTACAATTGATCAATAAAAGATTGATCAATCAGTTGTTCATTGTAATCGTACTAGTGATTTAATCGCAGAAATCTGAAGATAGTTAGCAGATTTGGTTTCAAAAGGATTCATTTCAAATGACAAGCTGCCAAATTCACAAGGTTTTTTTTATTGTGTACTACTAATTGCTTTCATAATGGCGTCTTTGAATCGGCATTACATATGCAGCAGGCCAAAATGGAAACCAGAAACGTTCAGATTTTACTGAAAATGTGAGGGGTTTCTGGAGCAACGCATTACCCTTCCAAAAAGAAAAATGAGCACAAAAAAACAGCCTTTCTAACGCGTTTCCCGTGTCTGATGGGTTTCACCCAAAAATGACTCTCATCCAAAAAGTGTCTGGTAACATAGCATAACAACTTCCTCTTCAGAGACTTGGTCTCCATGGTTGAAATGAAAATGTAATCTCTACAAGAACGCAAGTGTGACAGAAATTCATGTGAAGTTCAAAGAAATGTTTGAGTTTACAGAAGATAATGCTAAATATGCCATGATCTGAGCTCAGCTTTAGCTCATCAAGTTCTTATTTTCCATTCTAGTGATCAAAGGAAGTCAGCATACTAAATGATGCAGAGCATTGACTAACCTCAAAGCAATGGTGGACTTCTCATTGTGATGGGAAATAAATTTTTCCTTCTACTCATACTCCATATCATACATTGCAAAATTGGTCTCAGGCACATACCCTGCTTCTTTCATTTGCTTCAATAATCTCTCCAGTTTTGCATATATACTTGCTGTTTGTGGGTGGGATGTATCTCGTACTGCAAAAGAATGAACTGCATTGCTAACTTCAATCCAGCTCAGTCCAGGTTCCTTTTTCACTCCCTCAATTTTCATCATATTTCTTATTCGTGTTGCATCATCCCACTTTCCAGCCAAGGAATACATGTTTGAAAGCAATATATATGTTGAGGCATCATGTGGCTCCAACTCAAGAATATGTTCTGCAGCACGTTGACCTATATCTACATTGCCATGGATTTTGCAGGCACTAAGCAAGGCACGCCACATCACAGCATCTGCTTTCAATTTCATTTTCTTGATGAAATTTTCTGCCTCGTTGAGGAGCCCAGCACGGCCAAGAAGGTCAACAACACAGGCATAGTGATCCAATCTAGGAGCAATGCCGTGATCCTTAGTCATGGAATTGAAGTAGTGACAACCTTCATCCACTAGGCCTACATGGCTGCAAGCAGAGAGAACAGCAACAAAAGTGATATCATTTGGTTTAATTCCTTTATCTTGCATTTGTTCAAAAATCTGGAGAGCTTCTTTCCCACGTCCATGCTGAGCATAGCCAGAAATCAGTGTTGTCCATGAGATCATATCTCGTTCAGGCATTTCCTCAAAGACATTGCATGCCTCATCAATGCTTCCACACTTGGCATACATGCCAACGAGAGCATTGCCCACAACCACCCATGGTTCAAATCCAACTTTAATGGTGTAGGCATGGACCTGCTTCCCCTGGTCCAGAGCCGCTATGCTAGCAGATACACTAAGAATGCTGGTGAATGTAGACTGGTCTGGCTTTATGCCTGCCGTTAGCACTTTATGGAAGAGTCTTGAGGCTTCTTCACCCAGCCCATTCTGAGCATACCCTGCAACCATTGTATTCCATGAGACAATGTCACATTTTGGCATTTTCTCAAACCATTTGCATGCATCATCTATAGCCCCACATTTAGCATACATGTCAACAAGTGAACTTCCTACAAATTCATCTATGTCAGAGCTATTTTTTATGATGTGAGCATGGACTTGCCTGCCATGATCCAGGGAAGCTATGCTGGTACATGCTCTTAGAACACTGGAGACAGTGAAGTGATTTGGCTTTATGCCTGTCTGCTGCATTTCACAAAAATAGTTCAGTGCTTCCTCAGCATCCACAACTTGACAGAATCCAGCAATAATTGTATTCCAAGTAACCACATTTCTCTCAGGCATTTTGTAAAACATTGTGCGTGCATCCTCTGTAACCCCACATTTTGCATACATGTCGACAATGGCACTCCCCACTAAAATATCAGACTCAAATCCAGTCTTGATGATAAAGGAGTGGATCCGCTTACCATGTTCTGGGTTTGCTACACTACTACATGCCTTGAGAACACTACCAAATGTGAAATGATTTGCCTTGAGGCCTGCCCACTGCATTTGATAAAAGTGTTTCAAAGTCTCCTCGCCATGGCCATTCTGCGCATATCCCGTAATCAAAGAATTCCACAGAACCTCCCCTTGTTCAGGGACCTCATCAAACAACTGCTGAGAATAATCCATTCTCCCACACTTGGCATACATGTCAAGAATGGCACTAATCATGAACACATTTGATTCATGCCCAGATTTGATAATATACGCATGTACCTGCTTGCCTTGTTCGATGAGAATAATCCATTCTCCCACACTTGGCATACATGTCAAG
Source organism: Picea abies (assembly GCA_900067695.1). Taxonomy (NCBI): domain Eukaryota; kingdom Viridiplantae; phylum Streptophyta; class Pinopsida; order Pinales; family Pinaceae; genus Picea; species Picea abies. Next base: position 4,248 of record CBVK0103389390.1, on the reverse strand, counting down.
AATGGCACTAATCATGAACACATTTGATTCATGCCCAGATTTGATAATATACGCATGTACCTGCTTGCCTTGTTCAGAGAATGAAACATTTCCACATACCTTAAGAACGCTACCGAGTGTGAAATGGCCTATCTTGAAACCCATCCTCTGCATTTGACAAAAGAGTTGAATGGCTTCCTCCCCATATCCAATCTGCGCATACCCTGCAATCAATGCATTCCATGAAACATCATCCTTCTCTTGGTTGTCATCAAACAAGAGGTGCGCAGCTTCAATTTTCCCACACTTACCATACATGTCAACCAGAGCATTCCCAACAAAGATCTGAGACTCCCATCCAGATTTAATGACACAGCCATGAACCTGTTGGCCCTTTTCGAGGTTTCCGATGTTGGCACATGTGCTCAAAACGCTAGCTAAAGTAAACTGATCCGGCCTCATGCCTTCAATTTGCATTTTGAAGAACTGCTTCAGGGCCTCCTCATAGAGCCCATGATGGGCGTATCCTGAGATCAGAGCATTCCATGAGATCATATCTTGTTCAGGCATTTTCTCAAACAATTGCTGTGCATCCCTCAAATTGCCACATTTGGCATACATGTTAATGAGATTGCTATATACAATTATACTCCACTCAAATCCGGTTTGGATGATGTGTGCATGGACTCTATTTCCCTGTGCAAGCGCCCTCTTTGTAATGCACCCTTGCAAGAGCCGAGAATATGTTTTACAGTCTGTTGAAAACCCTTGCCTATCCATAACAAACCACATGTCCAGGGCCTCCTGCAATTGCCCATCTTTACAAAGTAAACTAACATCTTCACTGATGCTAGAAGTGCCCTGGTGGGTTTCCTGTTCTTCAGGTTTTGGGTTTTCGTTGCTGCAACTATGGTGTCCAGCAAATAAGTAGGTTTGTAAGCTAAAGTTACATGGCCTGAAAATGTGTATGGTTTTGTGGCGTCCAAGGGATGTAGCGAAAGGCTTCAGAAGATTGAAATAAGTACAGTAATCATATCTTAATCCTCTGGCACTCATGGCGGGAAAAAACAGTGTGAAGAACAATTTTGCTTGCTCTGAAATCGTATAAATCCATACTTCCTAACATATCAATGTAAAGCACATTTGGGTTGCATTTCGCATTGAGAGGACACTCATTTGAATTGAAAGATCGATAGTCTTTACAGGAGAACTTTATATCACAGTAAGAAATCCAAGTCTGAGAAGCCATAGAATATAAATGGCTGAAATGGTTTGCATGGGTGAATGGTACGTTCTGGAATATCCATATACATTTTGAAATTTCAACGAGGACACATGGTCTGCTACAAATGTGGAAAATATGATTCAATTTGCATAGAAAGTATAAGAGGATGTGTTTTATGATGATAAAAATAATGCGAAGAGAACATTTATTGTGTATTTAACTGTTTTAATGAATATATAAAAATTATTGTATATTATATATTTGCTATATTTGAAAAAAAAGGAATACCAAGTAAGCAGATTTAGAAGGTAATTAATAAATTATTATGTTATAAAAAATTATTGTATATTATATATTTGCTATATTATAAAAGAAGGAAATATCAAGTTAATAAATTATTACGTTAGAAGAAGAATCATTGATTATATTAAAAAAAAAGAATTGATTGATTGAATATTGATTATATTTAAAAGGTAATTAATAAATTATTATATTTACAAGGTAATTAATAAAGTATTATGTTAGTAGAAGAAATACTAGGTAGTATTATTGGCATCCGGTTGTTAGTTTTTTTTTTTTTAAATGAATGACATCCCTTTGCATAGTTTCATTTTAGTTTTTTTTTAATGAATGGCATCCCCTTGCATAGTTTTACTTTAGCGTTTTACTTTAGCTTTTTATTTTGAATGAATGGCATCCCTTTGCATAGTTTCACTTGAAAGTATTTGCACTCTGAATGTGTATGTTCAATTTTTTTTCTTTTCTTAGTGTGTATTTTTTTAGTGTATCAAAATCACTTTCATTGCTTTACTTAGGGGTAGTCATTTAAGTTAAGGATTTGTGTGTTTAATATTTTTATTTTTTTCTTTTATATGTTTAATTTCTCTTTTTTTTTGTGCACATAACTTGTGTAATTTATTTGAATTGCAACTATGGTTTTAGGTATTTATTTTACATTTGGTTCTTTTTTTTATTATTTCTTTTCTTTATTACACTTCTTGGCAATATAAGTTTGAGTTTCATCCTTCTTACATTGTATTGTAATATAATGGTTGGACATTTATTTTACTTTGTTCATTCAAGATTATTAACAATTCTTCTTAATAATGATTATTAATTTAGTATTTGTATTTTGTGCATATTTGGCTTTAAATTCATTTGTTAATTGTGACTTTTAAGTTGTGATGATTCTTTCTATTTTTATGTATGTATTTTTTACTTTACTTTATTTATTATTGTACTTATTGAATGAAACAAACATATAAAAACTTAGGCATGCATCTTTTAATTCACCTAACTAATGAGGTTGAATTAGTCAAGGTGGTCGCATGTCATTGGATGCTTTTCTTGAAGAAGTAAATGAAAAAGTTGAAGGGTTTTGTTCAAAAAAGGGAAAAAGTCGAGGGGTCTATGGTAGAAGGGTATATAGTATATAAATTGTTCTCTTATCCTAGTGAGTACATTAAGCAAATCAATGACACACCAAGTGGAGTCATTTAGGAAAGCCATCGAGATGAGGACAAAAGGGAAGAGGAGATACTCCAAACCAATGAAAAAAGGTGCATGATAAAGAGAAAGTCATGTATATTTTGTCAATTTTTTATAAAGTAATGATTGACACTAAACTTGATAATACATATTTCATCTCATACTATTTGTTTTGATTTCATGAATACATCAATCAATTCATAAATTGATTCAATCAATTAAAAAATTGTTTACAACATAGAGGCAACATAACCATGGGTCATATTGTATGACGAGAAGAGAAGGAAATGGGACAATGACATGCAATAATTCAAATGGTTGAATAGTAGAAGCATGCCTTATCATGTTCGTTTAAAAGAAAACATGCCAATTATCTCTCTCAACAGTTGGATGGTTGACCAAATTAGAGAGAAATATGGCACATTTGATCATTACCTGTGTGGTGAAGAGGATGCAACAATGTTGTGATAATCTCTCTATGTAAATTGTTAATTTTATCATGTGTGTTAGAATTATAACATGCATTATGTTTTTATTAATGCTCGGGTTACTAGACATATGACATCGTCCTTTGTTCACATTTTTACAAGTGCATTTGTTCCCATCTATGTGGGCATATGGACATCATTTTCGAATAAGAATGTCAATGACAGACATGCCACTCTTGACTATAGAGTGGAGGTCAAGTTCAACCAATCTAGTCATGCTAGCCACTGTGATTATGTTAAAGCCCTAATCATAATTAATTATTGGTATATTAGTTATGGTTAGGCCAACATAGTAGTAGGTTACATCATGCTCACTTTATCTCTTATTTATAATAAAGGAGATTCATTTGTATAGGCATTTTTTCTTGTGCATTGGATATATTGTAAAATAAGTTTGCCCCCTCAAAGTGGATTATTATTCATTGATTATTTATCATTCTCAAGGTGTGTAGTTACTCTTCTTTGTGGAGTTTGGTTCATAACATTTGGTTTCAGAGCATACAATCCTTGGGGTTGGCTCCTTTAAATGAGTCATCTTGGAATTTTTGATATGATTTTTTTTGGGGGGGAAGTTGTAGATAGAAATTCTTTTGGCATCCTAAGGAGACATAGCACAATACCTATGAAAAAAAAAAGATTATTATTCATTAGAATTTTCAAGTTACGGGTTGTGGAAATTAGGGTTTTTTACTAATCCTACAATTAGTCTCAATTAGGTGTTCTAGATCAAACAATCATATATGATTCAAGAAAGACGAAAATTTAGTGCCACCAATTTCATTAGAGAAAGGAATAATCATAGTGTTTCAAATCCAAATTTCAAAAAGCACATCATAAAAATTGGACACATGTATGTTGTACAAGTTTTCTCTTTGGAAGGGGCAAAAAATCGACAATTTTTGGGAAAGTTATCATAGCTTTCTCTTGGCACATAAAAATTTGGTAAAACCTATGGATTTACAGAGAAGACATATCAAGCTACCACATATTGAAATTTCAAAATCAGAAGTGTGGAAATTTTATATTTATATCAAGTGCAAGGTCAACCAACATAACTGATCCAGATTA